>CABHPH010151860.1:5506-51974 GCA_902168325.1 Peromyscus nudipes | reverse complement strand
CCCTTCCCTTCTCTTCTCTTCTCTTCTCTTCCCTTCTCTTCTCTTCTCTTTTCCCTCTTCCTCTTCTCATTTTCATTCTTCTTCTCATCTTCTTCCTTCCTTCCTTTCTTCTTTAAAGACAGGGTCTCTCTATGTAGCTCTGGCTGTCCTGGAACTCACCATGTAGACCAGGCTGGCCTCAAACTCATAGAAACTCACCTGCCTCTGCCTCCTGAGTGATGGGATTAAAGGTGTGCACCACTATGCCTGGCATTAAATTTATATAAACAGATTCAAGGAGTTAAGAATACGTAAATACCTTTATTTTCACACCAAGTGAATGATGTAATGTTGCAAAGGTACCCAGTGAAGAGGAATGGCGCCTATCTGCCTGCCTCTACTCCCTTCCCTGGACATCATCTCCAGCCTCACTTTCTTTGGCATTCTTCCAGAGGTATCCTAATATAGTCTAACATATGCATAGTCATGCACTGATTAACAACGGATGCATTCTGAGAAGTACACCCTTAGTCTCGCCATTGTGGGAACGTCACAGGTGTACTTGAACTAAGAACTTTGGTACCTCTAGACAGCACAAGCTCTTAGTTCACCTTATGCATACAGCTCACTGTTGGTCTGAACTTTATATACAACATAACTATGGGCTTCAATATCCTTTACATACTTATGTATTTGATATATGCTAGCACTGGTATTTCGAACTGATAGTAATTATTCTGTGCCTTATTATTTTTGTCTTTTTACTGACTGCATCATGGTTACTGCTCAGATCAGTACCTAAGGAGTCATGTCATTTGGAAGGCTACACTGAATTCTCTTGCATGGATCTATTTTATTATCTATTCTGGCTCAAAGAGTACATATGCATTAGTACTTTTGAAGAATGTCACATTGCATCCCCATGGATGGGACACAAATTAGGATCTCTCCAGCGGTGCAGGAGAGGGCCTCATGCGGCCGCCTTTTGCCAGCATTTTCGATTAGCCAACATTCTGAATGCCGCCAATCTGATAAGGAAAATGGTTTCGTCTTACAGACCCTGCACGTCTTTCATTACAAGGGCAATATTTTCCGTATACTTACGTACGAGCTGCTTTGTTTCTTTGGCTGTAGATAGAATGTCCTGTTCTTTGCTCGTCTTTCTGTTGACTGTGGCATTATCCATTTGCTTTCCACATTAGAGAAGCGAGTTTGTCGTCTGTGATGTTGCGATTCTGCTCTTTCTGTCGGCTTCTGGTCTTTAGCTGGCATTGTGGGGATTAATATTATTATTATGATTTGAAAAAATGCTTTGGTCCTCAGATCTTCATTTCTTTGTAGTCAAGTTTATGTCTTCAAGTTATGAAATCACTATTATGAGTTTTTGCTATGCAGAATGTTATTTCTGTCTAGTTAAATTTAACCAGATTTATTGTTCTTTTAACCTATGCCTTGTGGAGTTTGAGCCTCAAACCCAAATTACTTCCAATGGATGTCCGTCTGTCTTTAAGCAAGCTGCAGACTGGAGAGAATAGCATTCAATTGAAAATAAAACCCGGTTCGTGATCATTGGAAACTTTCTCTCCATTAACCTCGGCTTCATGTTTTGTCAAACGAGAAGGTTGGAAGTTTTTGTCCTTCTTTCCATCCGTCTATCTGTCCTTCTGTTACCTCATTAGTTTGTTCATTTATTCACTCATCTTCACAGGGCTGGGCCATGGGAACAATGGTGAAATCTTGTCCTCATCATCCATTGTGGATAGAAACAAGCATTCAATGGTGACACGGGGAGGGGGCTCTGACAGAGGCTATCTCAAAACTTGCTCTGTAGATCAGGTTGACCTCCAACTCAGAGATCTGTCTGCCTCTGCCTCCTGAGTGCTGGCATTAAAAGTGCACCGCAAGACCTGGCCACCCAAGCCTTTCTTCTATTTATTTTTGAAACAGGGTCTTATTAAATTACCTAGAATGGGTTTGAACTTACAATGTAACCCAAGCAGGCCTCAGACTTATGGTCCTCCACCTCAGCCTCCTGTGTAACCGGGATTATAGACCTGCACCACCAGGCTTAGCTAAAAATTTTGAAATAACATTTAACTCCCAAATTTCCAAATTGCCATTTCAAATCACAGCCAACATGAAAATTATTAGTTATGTTACAGTTTTTTTTCCAAACTGAGTCTTTGGTTTTTTCATTTAAAACAGCATGTTTCAAGCAGGGAAGACCCACATTTCAAGTGTTCAGTGACTACTTTCTGTTAGTGGTTCCCACACCAGACAAGGAGGGGTTCACACAGTTTAGGTGGAACTTGTATCCTTTCCAAACCTGAAAGTCTGATGATAGGGGTGAGCAGAGCAGGGGTGAAGGATCTCCATCATTTACTGATCACGAGCCATAGGCCAGCACCCCTTGACATTTCATTTAATCACCTTAATAATGCTGTGTGATTACTTGTGTTTTTCCTTTTAAAATTTTATTTGTGTATATGGACACATGTACGTGTGTGTGCATTTGTATGTATATGTCTGTCTGTCTCCCTGTCTATCTCCCTGTCTGTCTGTCTGTCTGTCTGTATGTATGTATGTATGTATGTGTAAGTGAGCATGTACTTGGAGTCCAGAAGTCAAGGTTGGGCAGTTTCTCAGTCTCTTACTGAACCTGGAGCTCACTGATTCAATCTGGCTAGGCTGGCCAGCTGGCCGCCAGCTCCAGGCACTCCCTTATCTCTGCTTTGCTAGCACTGGAGTTACAGGGAATGCAGTTACACCCAACTTTTTATGTGGCTGCTGGAGATCTGAGCTCAGGTCCTCACTCTGCTGAATGAGCCGTCTTCCCAGCCCACTGTGTCTTCCACTATGATTAAATAGACATATTTAATCATATTATGTCTTTTTTTTGCCATTTTGACATTTGAGTGCCTCCATATTACTCTTCATCCTTTTCTATATGACCAAAGCCACACACACACACACACACACACACACACACACACACACACACACACACACACGCACGCACGCACGCACATGTTAGCTGTCTGTGGCCACCTCGTCTCAGGTCCTGTTGGTGATGAGGCATCTCTCTCTCCAGCTGAGCCTCATCCAGAACCCTTGTAGAAACCCCTCTTCTCATCAAACTTATAGATAACTGAAAGTCAGGCTAGCTATAGCTTACAGTTCTCCTCTCCATCACTGGCTGGGTATCCGCAGGCCAGGATGCCATGTCCTAAGTCTTAGTTCTTCATCCATGAAATGGGATAGTAGCAGCTGATTCCCAGTGCTGCTGTGGGGAAACGGAAAACAGCAGAGGAAAATGGCAGTGAGTGATCTGTATAAGGAGCCCGAGCACAGAAGCAGTCCCAGCCCAGCACAGTGGGGCGCGTCCCTGCTCAGGGGCCTCCGGATGGTTGGAGATGTAGCAAAAAAGGCTTGTTGCGTCTCTCCTGTTTTTGACTGGGGGCTACAAGGGTGGTGGTCTACTTTACTTTTCTGCTGTGGCAATAAACACTGAGACCAAAAGCACGGGAGGAGGAAAAGGTTTATTTCATCTTAACACTTCCGAGACACCATCCATCACTGAAGGAAGCTGGGGCAGGAACTCAAGGCAGGAGCTTGAAGCAGAAACCTCAGAGGAAGGCTGCTTACTAAATGCTCCCAAGCCTGGGCTCGGCTAGCTTTCTTATATAGTCCAGGACCTCCTGCCGTGGATGGACCCCCACCCACAGTGAACTGCCCACTCCCTACACCAATTAGCAGTTGAGAACATGCTCCCACAGACCACACTGATAGAGAATCATTCAACTGAGACTGGAAGTTAACTGAGGGATTCAGATAACTCCGGGCTGTGTCAAGTGGACAATTGAAGCTAACTAGGAGAGATGGTCTTAGTCCTTCATTTGGGCCGTCCTCTAACTTGCTCCTGTGATGGGGAGAATTTTAGCCATGGTCTAGGAACTCTGACCTTCGGCTGTAGCCCAAGTGATCACTAGGGGATCTGCCCTGCCCTCTGGCCTTCAAGGAGGCCAGGGCTCCATTCAGAGGTTCATCGTTCTAGGTCCTCCACCCCGGCCAAATCCTCAGGATCTACCTTTGTTCCTGAAACCTTGTCCACGGGCTCAGTGGCACCGGATGTGTCCCCTCTACCTGAGACCTGCATTCCTCTCATTCACCGCTGCCACGTCCGCATCAGCTCAGGGATGTATGCAGACCACCGGGCAATCCTGTAGCTTTCCTCCAGAGACAATGGTCAGACCCAGGTTCTTTCTCAGGCCGCTGCAATGGAGGAGGTCTATCGACCCCACCAAGAGTGCTAGTGAAGAGCACAAGCTTGGGTCGGGGACTCTAGGACTGAACTCTGCACTTGAATTTTGCTTGCAAATTTGTTAGCTTCTGGCAGCCTTGATTTAGTCAGAAGAAAGCGGAAATAAATAACGGTACCTAACTTCGTTGGAGTTCTTGTGAGGATGAAATGAGTTTAATTATGTAAAGAGCTCAGAGCAGTACCTGGTACAGAGGGAGAGAGCTGGGATGTGGATGATGGTGGGGATGCTGAGGCTGAGGCTGAGGCTGAGGCTGAGGCTGGGGGTGCTGCTGCTGCTGCTGCTGCTGCTGAATGGTTACCACTATGAAGCAAAGTTCAATTGTGCTGAACTCCAGGGCACACTCCCCTCTGTGCCTGCTTACCCACTATGCTCTGAGGCATGTAAACAAAAGCCCCCATTTAAAACAAAGTGATACAATCTGATTCCCCTTGGTTAAGTAATGGAAGAAATCTCCAAGTTAATGGTGGGGGGGCACTATATATATTTTTTTTCTAGAAATGATTTGTAAATGTTTTTCCAGAGTGCAGCTCGTGACCCATTAGTGAGTAATCAAATCAATTAGTAAGTCTTTGCAGCATGGTTTTAATTTTAAAAAGAGAAAAACAATAATTAAAGGGGAGGAGAAAATAGTTAAGGGCCTGCTGAGTATTCACGAAGATGCTTTCTGAAACGGTGTTTGTGAGTTATAGTCGTGTGCTTTTACGCACATTGCACATCGCATTTCGTTGTGGAGGCTGTGGTTTAGAAAGCCTAGTTTCAGTGGATTCCCACGGGATCCAGTTGTGTTTGTGGCTCCTTCCTCCTTTGTCCAGTGTAGTGGAATCACGGCCTCTCCTCCTCCCCACAGGGTCAGCCTCCCAGGACCATCTGGACCTCACAGAGCTCATCGGTGTTCCATTACCCTCCTCCGTGTCCTTTGTCACGGGCTACGGTGGTTTCCCGGCTTACAGCTTTGGGCCTGGTGCCAATGTTGGCCGCCCAGCCAGGACCCTCATCCCACCTACCTTCTTCAGGGACTTCGCCATCGGTGTGGCAGTGAAGCCTAGCAGTGCTCAGGGAGGCGTGCTCTTCGCAATTACTGACGCTTTCCAGAAAATCATCTACTTGGGCCTTCGTCTTTCCGGTGTGGAAGATGGCCACCAGCGGGTTATCCTGTACTACACGGAACCAGGCTCCCATGTGTCCCGTGAAGCTGCAGCCTTTTCAGTGCCCGTGATGACCAACAGGTGGAATCGTTTTGCTGTGACTGTCCAGGGCGAGGAAGTGGCCCTTCTCATGGACTGTGAGGAACACAGCCACGTCCTTTTCCAGCGATCTTCCCGGCCTCTGACTTTCGAACCCAGTGCCGGGATCTTTGTGGGCAATGCAGGAGCCACAGGACTGGAGAGATTTACGGTGAGTTTCAGTCCACTCCCCACAGACCAGAGAAGCTTGAGCATGAATGCGCACACCCCAAGCAGGAGCAATGATCATTGTTATTTTGTTCTTATGCCCCCTCACAGCATGTACACCGTGTGGGAAGTACTCTAGGCTTGGAAGCCAATGATCCCAGTACTCTGCTGTAAACTGAGGCTGCAGGCTTTAGGCAGTACTGTATTATGTGATCCGTCGTATTGTCTGAATGTGAATATAAAGGCCCTTATCTTGAGGCTGGGTGTTTTAGTGCACCCTGTAATCTCCGCACTCAGGAGATTGAAGCAGGAGGATCATGAAGTCAAGGCTAACCTGGGCTACATAGTAAGTTACAGGCCTGTGTGGGAAAATAGTAAGAGGCACCTTGTTTGGTGAAAGTCACGACTGAAAAAGAGTCCAGCTCACTACTCTCAAATGACTTCATTTCTAGACGTGGACAGCAATTACGCTGAAATAATTTCTGTAAAGACAGATGCATCGGAATGATCGGAATGAGAAGTAACTTCTCTTTCTTCTTTTGGAACAGCGAGTCCTAAAACAAACAAATCCGAAGACCAACTTTCCTACCAGAACGGGCTTCTGCTCGGAAGCCATTCTAAAGAGAATAAGTTATCAGAGGAGTTCATTTAACGCACATAAGTACTGAGCCAGGATGCCTCTAGGGTGAATCAGACACACTAAGGAAGGCAAGATCCTGGGTCATTCCTGAAATCCTAGTACTCGGATTGCAGTGAGTCATGAGTTTCAGGCCAGCTTGAGCTACAGAGTGATTGCTGGGTTGACTGAGATTCTTTGTCAAAATTGGGCATGGTGGTGCATACCTTTAATCTCAGCACTCCAAATTCTGTGAGTTTGAGGCCAGCCTGGTCTACATAGTTAGTGCAGGAAAACCACAGCTACATAGAGACTCTCTCTCTCTCTCTCTCTCTCTCTCACACACACACACACACACACACACACACAATCAAAAAACCAAAACCACCAACCAACCAACCAAAAAAAAAAAGGCACCACTAGAGGGCAGAAATCGAATTTACTTGTAGCTCAGTGGGAATGCTGATGTCCTGTGTACATGTTACACATGTGTACACACTGGCTTTGCTGACTTTTGAAGAGTGAGCACCAGATCCAGACAGCGAGCAGGAGTGGGATGGAGAGGCTGCTGGCAGCTCTCCGTGTGACAAGAATGTCTAGCAAGGAAATTTTGAGCTCTGGAGGGAAGGGAAGACACATTTCAGGGTCTGCTGTTGCCCTGCCGGGCCCTGGAGATGTTGGGCTGCTGTGGCTGTCCACATTCCGAACATATGCTAAGGGAGTCCGTATTCAATGGGAGCACACAAGGAGAGTCCCCCGAACAGACAGAGAGTCTGGGTGGGGTGTGCCCAGCATCCTTGTCACCTCAGACAGCACATGGCCGTGCCAGTTAGTCCTTTGCAGGGCTTCCCCTCATATGAACACTCCCATCTTCCTCGGACATTGTGATGTATACAAGTAACCCATGCTTCTTATCTCTTTCTTCCCCAGGGCTCCATACAGCAGCTCACCATCTATACTGACCCCAGGACCCCTGAGGAGCTATGTGAAGCCCAAGAGTCCTCGGTGAGCTTCTGCCTACCCCCAGCACTCTATACCCTCATCCCCCAGTCAGCCAGGGGAAGGCTGGGTGCCCAGCCATTCTTCCCCCTCAGCGTCATGCAGCCTGAAAGCCTCTCATCATGGCCAGCACTGCCCCAAGTCCTATTTTGGGCTTTTGGCTTTCTTTCACTTTTCAAAGCTCTTCAGCCGTCTCCTTGGAGTGGGGGCTGTGTGTCTTATGAGGTGTTCCTGTGGCTGTGGCAGTCAATGGCCTGGTTTCCAGCCTTCCTGCCAAGAAGGGTGTCAGTATTCTAAAATCAGAGTTAAAATGCTAAGATATTCTGGGTGTAAAGTCCTATAAAAATGAACCTAAATTTAGGTTGGTTTTATGCTTGGCAAGTGAACCAATTCCTAAGTTGGGGGTGGGGTGGGGGCCAGGAAGGAAAGATGGCTCCTTCCTTCCTTCCTTCCTCCAGGATTTGCTGGTTGTGACAGTCCCGGGTGTAGGCTGGGGATAAGGGGATATACTTCGGGCGCTGTCCCCTCCTCCATCTCTGACACATATTTGCGGACACAACTTAGTGACAGAGCCTCAGACCCGATTCAGCAGGTCAGAGAGCAGGAGGGGCAGGAGGAGCCAGCCGGAAGCCAGGCAGGCAGAGGAGCTGTCTGAAGGACCTTCCAGGCAGACAGGAGCATGGTGCCAAAGCCAGATGCAGGCAGAGTGGTGTTTCCTGTGACTGTTGCTCCTTAAGTGATGTCAGCCTCTGAACATTAACGTTGTGCTAAAAAAGAAATCTGCACACCAGAGGTAGCATTGGGGCTGTTTGAATGTCTGAACTCCGGAGCCTGTGACATTCATGGGGAGCTAGCAGAGGGAACAAGGTAGTTGTCTCATGTTTGTCTCTGCTCTGCATTCATGGCGAAGTATAAACAACCCAGGGGTCCCAGAGCACAGGATCCACGGCAGAGCCACAGCACAGGCTCCTGGACTGACATGGGGGCTAGCTTCGAAGGTCAGGCAACACTAGGAAGCCATGTTGGATGAGTGCTCCCTGAATGGGTTCCCATGAGCACCTTGCACAAAGCGGGAACGAAGGTAGCCTGGGCATGGTTGGAAGGTGAAGTAACTCAGACTGTAGCCATAATAGTGTGGACAGAAACCATGCATATGGCATTTCCCACCCTGTCTCTGATGCCCATGCACACACATACACACAGGTTTAAATACCGCACATAATGTATTCATATGCACATTTGTGTATGCATGCATACCACACAAACATGTATACACATGTATATACATGCATACATGTGTTCACATATGTATATACACATGCATGCATACCACACACATATGCAGGCACACATATGCAGTCACAGCCATGTGCAAACTGCATACATACATGCACATGCAAATGTATACACATACACACACAGTTCCTCCATCAGAGTCTGCTTGTCAAGTCTCTGACCTTCCCAAGTACCCCAGTGCTGTGTCACCTGCTCTCCTGCTCTGTGTGTTGTTGTGGGATGTTTGTACACTGTGTGAAGATGTATTCGCTGTGATTGGTGTAAAAGCTGAATGGCCAATAGCTAGTCAGGTGGGACTTCTGGAGACAGAGAGAACTCGGGGAAGAAGAAGGCAGAGTAGCCAGCCAGACATGGAGGAAGCAACATGAGCAGTACGGAGAGAAGAGGTGTCGAGCCATGTGACAGAACATAGATTAAAATAAATGGGTTCATTTAAGTTATAAGAGCGAGTGGGACAAGCCTAAGCTAAGGCTGAGCTTTCATAATTAATGAATAAGTCTCTGTATCACTTTGGGGGAACTAGAGGGACAGAGAAAGACTCCTTACGGTGTGTGGCATGACTTATCTCCTCACAGGCATCTGGAGAAGCCAGTGGACTTCAGGAGATGGATGAAGTCGCTGAGATCATGGAAGCTGTCACCTACACTCAAGCCCCGGTGAGCGTGGGTGCTACCCCTGTGGGTGCTGTCAGGTGTGATCCTCTGGGGGAGTCAGCCTCACACCCACACCCAAGCAAACACACCAGTTTTCCAGGGCTACCTGCATGCATGGCTATGTAAGGTGTGCAAAGGCAGACTTGCTCTGGGCCTTGGAGAACTTACTCAGCCCCTCTGAACCTCAGATTGATGGTAATATCAGTTATATTGTAGGAGGTTGCTGGAGAATTACATGAGGCAGGCAGGGGTGAGTCTCAGAAAGTGCCTGGCATGAGGGAAACAGCCCTGAGCGATACTCAGTGTTGCTTTGGACCCATGCAACAGCGACCCTCATTTTGATGTTCACCTCTCTCCCTCCTAGGAATGTGTTCTGCAGCTAAGAGGAAAGTCTTGAGTCAGACCACGGAAGCACTCGTGGTGTGTGTGTATGTGTGTGTGTGTGTTGGATGCATGTATGTCTGTATTAGACTAGTAAGGAGCATCATCTGAGCTGTAAGCAAAGAAAGCTCCCAGGCTGGGCTCGTCACTCTATGAAGGTACTTCTGATAGAAAGTGGGGAGACAGAAATAAGGCAGAGACTGTAAGTATAGACCCCAGGCAGCAGGGATGTGGGTGTGGCAGAACAGAACCATAGTCTGATAAAGCTAGAAGGACTTCGACAGATGTGTATAGCAAACTGCCCACATTACAGATGGGCAGACAGATCCAGAGAGGGAAGCTGGGCAAGCTAGGCTGGAGCACAGGTCTCCTGACATCTACCCGTGGGTTTATGGTCTGAGTGGGATTATGGAAGTGTGCCCTCAAGACCTTGCCTGAGATGGAGAAACCAAGGAGTCCATGCTCTGCTTGGGGCAGTGTTGGAGTCTTGGGTGCCCATTAGGCCTAGCTACCCATGGGCACATCCTGGGTGCAGGTCAGTGGGCCACATGCTCAGGGCTCTGAGCATGATGCTGCCTTGTGGTACACAGGTCCATAATGTAGAGGGAGGCTAACCCAGACAGAGGTGCTAACAGCCCATGGCAGTCCCCAGAGAGGGCCAGAAAAGGACAGAAGGGTTTGAGAGTGTGAGAAGGCCACAAGCGTGAGAATGGGACAAGAATTTAGGAGGGAAAAGTGGAGACAGGCAGCTTGGGACAGGCCTAGGGGGGAGGCAGAAGAGGAAGAGAGCTGGTGTCTCTGCGGATGTGATGTCGCTTCTTCCTTACAACCACCCCACAAGGAAGGCGGCATTATTCTCTATGCAGATGTAGAAATGGGTGCCCAGGGGGATGAGCAGATTTCCAGGGTCAGACAGTAGCAGAGCCAGGACTCAAGCCTCCTGGGCCTCTTCCCACGTGTCTTAGTCAGGGTTTCTATTGCTGCGGTGAAGCACCGTGACCAAAAGCAAGTTGGAGAGGAAGAGGTTTATTGGGCTCACACTTCCACATCATTGCTCATCATCAAAGGAAGTCAGGACAGGAACTCACACAGGGCAGGAACCTGGAGGCAGGAGCTGATGCAGAGGCCATGAAAGGGTGCTGGCTTGCCCCTCATAGCTTGAAACCAGAACCAGCAGCCCAGGGATGGCACCACCCACAATGGGCTGGTCGCTTCTCCACCAACCACTAATTAAGAAAATGCCCTACAGCCGGATCTTATGGAGGCCGCTTCTCAGCTGAGGTTCCCTCCTTTCAGACGACTCTAGTTTGTGTGTTAAGTTGACATAAGACTAGCCAGCACACCATGACAACAGCACTCAGGTACAGGGGCTGAAGTGTTTGTTGGGGGAGGGGCAACATCAGCCCAGAGAGGGTGTGACATCGATCTCTGGGGACCTGGAGAAGTGACAGAAGAAAAGTAGCTGGTGGTGTGGTGCGCTTGGAGTCTCTGGGGCGGAGAGCCCATTCCTTCCTCTCTCAGGTTCTTAGGGACTTGGGAGAAGTGCTATCCATCCAAGTCCTACCCAGAGCAGCCTTGGTGTTCCTATCCAAAACAGCTTCCCCTGTTGGCATGGAACATGCCGGCTCCACGGGTTAGTATGGGAGGTCCACAAACAGCCTGGTCCGGACATGCGAGTGGTCCTTGGCACACAGCAGTGGTGGGCGAAGGCTTGTGTTACAAACTGCCTGGCGAGCATTCCAAGAGGCCAGGGATCTCAGGGCCAGACTCAATGCAGGACACTCTGAATTCCCTGTTCCTTTTGGGACCCCCCTCCACACCTGCTTCTTGGTGTCTTGTTTTCCAAACCCCTATGGCTGCCCTCTGCTCTAAGAGGATTGCCCTAGGCCCAGCCCTGATGGCCCCAAAGCTGCTGGTCCTCACCACCCACATGCCAGATGCCATCCTCAGGGTTCTTCTGTCTTTCTACAGTTGTCCCTGTACTTACACAAGCAGCTCACTCTTGAGAGTTTGCTGCTCTGCCTGTGGTGACCTTTCAGAGAGGCCTTCTGGGGTCTATGCTATAGGAGCGGGCCTGGAACAGTCATGTTGTTGTTGAGGCCACCTGGCCTGAAGGTGCAGAGCCAGATCCACTATGGATCCAGAGTGCTCGGTCACTCCACCCTGAAGGGTTTTGACTCCTTTGGCAGCAACCCCTCCAGCACAGGGAATCTCCCTTTGGTCTCAGACAGCCCTTCCTTTCTCTGTCTGGCTTATTTCTTGGTCAGAATCTCACTTCCCCATGCCCAGCCTTTGCAGCTTGTCATTCTCCAGAACACGGGCCCTAACAGGCAAACAGAACTAGAGGCAGCCTGCCAGCCCTCCCTCTCCCCACTTCCCATGTAGGGTCAGCAGCGCCTCGGCTGTTCTGTGCCTGCCTCTCCTGCCCAGCCGGCTGCCACTCGCATACCTTTGCATTTATGGAAAACTTATCTCCGGCTGAGTTGGAATTAACATGGCTGTGCATGTGGGTCACCTGTGCCCAACCGTGTGGGACTGACAGAGGTCTTTAATAAGGAGCCTCCGAGGTGGCTTTCCTGGATGTTCAGTATGTCTGGAGTGAATAACAAGAATCCACATTGGCAGAGCGCTCTGCGGGTGATTCCCAGCCACAGCCAGGCCTTCTTCCAGCCACACCTAAGGGCTCTCGGCTTCCCAGACATACCATCTGGGACTTCCTCCCAACAGCCCTGTGCAGTTCTGTTTCCCTGGAACCCCCCTCCACCCCCACCCTTCCTTCCTTCTGGCAAATTCCTACCCCCCTCAGAATCCAGGCCAAATCCTCTCCAGTGAGGCCTCCTCTCCGGCCACGCCCCCTCCCTAGCTTGGCCCTTGCTTCTTACTATCCCATGAAATGTGTGTCCCATGAAATCAGCTACTGGGGTCTGGTGAGTGCCCCTCTGTGCTCTGGGGAGGGTAGGCACAATGTGTTCTTCATTCCTTTCTCCAGCCCCAGGGCTCAGCCAACAACCTGACACTCAGTGGGTCCACAGGAACCTATCTGTGGAATGAGTAGATCTCATAGTGACTGTGAGGTTTGGCAAAAAGGCAAAACAACACAAAAACAAAAATACCTCCATGATACCCTGAAAATGTACTAAAGTCTTTAGACGAGATATTTCTACACTGTCACAGCCTACACTTGGCTCCTCGTCCATCTTACCTCTGAAGCCAACAGCCGTGTGTGTTCAAGGTGAGACACCTCACTTTCTCCATAGTCAGCTCCTTGGAGTCTCACCTTTCCCCGGAGAAGGGCCTAGGTGGCTATGGCTGCTGTTGGGATAAGACTCACTGTTAGATTTTGGTGGAAAGGCTAGTCAAGGACTCAACTGAGATTTCCTTGGGTAACAGCTCAACCTGTTTCAGACTTGCCCTCTTGTTTGCTCAGCCTCGTCTACTCCAAATATCTGTCCCTAGGCCCGCATGTCTTACAAAGTACCCCTGCTTCCAACTGTTGGCACCCCTGGAGGCTACATTTGGGCTTCCATGGGCTTTCCTAGCTCCATCAGGGACCCATGGAAAAGAGCCTCCTCCTGGACCCCTCCCAGGGGAAGAGGCGTCCATCCCAGGACTGGTCAGTCCTAGCTGGGTTTGCTGCTTTGCCTTGGCGGTTCCCACTCTTTCAGCATCCCTGCCTAGCTCCTGCCCTTTGGGCTTTTCAGGGCCCCACCCAGGCCTCAGCATCCCTAGTCTAGATTCTTCTAGCCACTCCCACCCTCAGCACTGTCCTTGTCCCTGCATCCAAGTCCATCTCTCCTTCCATCCCTCCTCCATCTTGCTGCTTCTACAGGCTCTGGCCTGCAAGTTTTCTTCAGCCATGGCTCTGGCCCAGCTCAGGTAGCCGAGACCTGATGTCTCCAACACTCTCTCTATGCTGTTTTTTTGGAACTCTGCCCACCTTCCAGGCCTGGTCCTTACAGCCTTCCTTCACACCTTTGCCGTGGAGACGACACCATGATAAATCACTGGCAGTGTCTCAGGCTTGGTGCTCAGAGTCATTGTTTCTTGACTTCATTCGTCTCAATTGCAGCTCTCTAGTAATATGGGCTATTTCACTACTTAAAAATACACAAGCATTCCTGTGCATTTATAGAACATTTCCTTTTCTTTTTTCAGATCTGTTCATTTTTATTTCATATGTATGGGTGGGTGTCTTGCCTTCATGTATGCATGTGCATCATATGTGTGTAGTGCCCACAGAGGCCAGAAGAGGGCATCAGCTCCTCTGGAGTAACTGCCAGTTGCGAGATACCAAATGGGCGTTGAGCATTGAACCTGGGTCTTCTGGAAGAGCAGCAGTGCTCTTCACCACTGAGCCATCTCTCCTCCTCTGTAGAACATTTCTCATTGACCCCATTGCACAGAGGAGAAAGCTTAGGCCCAGTGAGGCTGTGTGATTTGTCCAAAATAGGTCAGTCAACTAAATACAAAGCAAGCATTCGACCCAAGTCTGACAGAAAGGACTAAGCCATGAACTCTGAAGTCACAGGGCTCCTAAAAGTCCTCCCTGTTATGATGGACCAAAGGTTCACTATCTGCACAGTAGAATCTAACGTTAGGAGAAGAGCTTGTTTTTGTTAGGATGCACACGGAGTAACAAATGAGCCCCAACACCTCAGTGTCTTAAAACAGAAGAGATGTGTTCCTTTTCCACAGTCAAGTTCAGTACTAGATCATTCCACTCAACCCTCCATCCTCCCCAACAACCTGGATCTTAGAAAGTGAAGAGACTGAATACTGACAACCCTCACGAACTGCTCTCAGCATCCAGAGTTGGTGTCAGGACATTTAGAACCAGCATTGAGTTTCCTGTCTGGATTTCCAGCTTGCCTTATTTCCAGCTGTTGGGTTTTGTTTCCTCGTAGTTGGTAAGACTGGTTAAGACCTCACCTGCTTTGGAGAAGCTGTATAGATGCAGGAGCTTCCTTGGAAGGAAGCCGACACATCCATCACTGTCAGAGCCTTGCCCACCGTGCTGCTCTGGGGCTGGATTTACAGGGTTCCTGGTGCAGCCTGACTCACTGTCAGAACCACTCACACATTCCTGGATCCAGCATCTGCTCTGTGCTAGCCTGGGACACAGGCATCCCAGAAGTGTGGTCTCTGAGCTTACACACCTTAGTCTGAGATCAACAATATCTCCCTGAACAGTGAGTGGGATGGAATTACACCCAGCACGTACATCTTTCAGGCCTGGGAGGTGTGATGCTGCCCAGAGACACAGCCAGTATAGGCATTCAGGATTATTCGGGATTCTGTGGATAAATTACTTGCCATGATTTTTTTTTTCCTGCTTCACTGTTAAGAAAATCCGTTCTTACTTAAAGGATTCTTTTAAAAGTAAATTCCATTTTTCTCTCTTCAGCCTAAAGAAGCACACGTTGATCCCATAAGCATGCCTCCTACTTCATCTTCTCCTGCTGAGGACACGGAGCTTTCTGGAGAACCTGTGCCAGAAGGAACCCCAGAAACCAACTTGAGCATCGCTGAGCATAACAGCCCCGAGCAAGGCAAGTCCTGACACACACACGTCAGAGTGGTCGTCTGCCACGGAGTGATCACCATGTATGCAGCATGCAGAACTTACCTTACCATCCCTTTCCCCTTCAAGGGAAGAATGACAGTCACTTTCCTTAAAGACAGGACAGGGAAACTGAGTCACAGAGAAATTAGGTAACCTAGCCAAGACCACGCGGCCTGAGAGTGGCAGAGTTGGCACTTGTTCTCCAACGTCTGAGCCTTTAACTTTCGGACTCCACCTCTGCTCCCCCTACAGGAAAGTTTATAAGAGTCATTGCTGCTAATTGAGCACCTACTGTGTGCCAAGTGTGTGCATACCTCTCCAGTCCCTCCAGCATACCTTCTAGTCAATGTGACTAGCTGCAATTTTACAGGTGGGAAAAGCCAACCCTTGAAAAGGGGGCAGGCAACATGTCCACAAGCTCATAGTCCTATCTCAGAATCTTCACTTGTTTTGATTTCTGCGACAAGCTCTCTGGGTCTCAGAGGATCTGGGCAGCTAACTGATGGCCAGAGACTGGCATCGTCGCCCAGCAGGTCAATGGGAACCTAAAGAGGAGAGCGGGCCTCAGGCCCCACCTGCTGCTCCTCTGCTTCTGCTACCACACCAAGGTGCACAAGCAAAAGCCCAGCGAGTATCTGTGACTCCCCCAAGCAGCAGAGTAACATGCACCCAAGGCCCGAGGACAGCATTTCCCAGAGGGTGGTCGTTTGTGACTCTAGCTGCAGCCAAGGCCAGAGTTCAGAGATGTAGGGGCAAGGTCATTTCCAGCAGCACTCTTCGTCCAAAGCACCTGTACCAGGGACTGGTTGAGCGAACTCGATATCCTTCATCCACGTGATGGGGATGCTCTAAAGAGTTATGGGCATGCTAATGGAGTCTTCTCCATAAGAGCAGATTTCAAAACTGCTACAGCCGCCACTTTGAATCTGTGTTATTCGCATGTGTGTGGGATACATTACCCATTTGGTCCAACATACAACGTGTGGTAGGACTGCAGGTGGCTTTGATTCTGTTAAACTTCTGCGTCTCAAGCGTCATCTACAGTAATGCTAATGAGCGTTATTTTAACAACTGAACTTGGGAAGTCTGTGGGTAAGACAAAGAATACTGGATGGGAAAATTATAAATAATTTAATAAGGTTACAATGGAACTAAGGAGTCTTGAGGATGTGGCAGTGGGAAGCCCGGAGGGGGCGGGTAGGAGGAGCTTAACATGGCTTTGAAGGAAACCCTACTTGGCCGTCTATTTGCTGTGGGCCTGGCTGAGATTGCAAACCTACTTAACCCTCCTTGGGGGACAGCAGCCGTCCTTCTCTCCTGGTGAATGAGAAGGTGGGATGCCCTGTGGTTTCTAGGTTCCTGGGAACATAGAAGCATTATCGATTGTGGATACTGTT
The DNA here is from genome assembly GCA_902168325.1 of Peromyscus nudipes. Classification (NCBI taxonomy): domain Eukaryota; kingdom Metazoa; phylum Chordata; class Mammalia; order Rodentia; family Cricetidae; genus Peromyscus; species Peromyscus nudipes. The sequence goes on along the minus strand of CABHPH010151860.1, from coordinate 35,377 downwards.
GGGTGGATTGGGGCCTCTGAGTAGGGCAATGGGTAGGGTAGCTCTTCCAGTCTAAGAAGGCAAGGTCTGAGTGGAGGCCGAGACTCCCACCTGTACCCAGGAACAGCTTTGCTCCTCTGTCGGACAGAGGACCAAAGGGAAACCTCAGTACTGGTTCAAGTGTTCCCTTTCTTGATGAATAGACAGCCCAGATGATGGAGAGAAGGGAGCCTGTACCCCAGTGCCATTCTGCATGGGAAAAACTCTCCAGTATTGGAGGCATGTGTTTGTCATGCTTTCTGAAAGCATCTGCCCCAGCTCCATCCTGTGTGACACTGGGGGCCAGTAGCTGCTTGCACAGCACCCCCTGGTGGTCCGAGCAGGGAGGACTCAGGCAACGGCCAATGTCAGACTACTCCTCTGTGCATCAAACCTGAGGCCACAGAGGAGCTGCTGGAGATGTTAGAGCAAAGGTGACTGCTGAATGTATGGAGAAACTCTGGCCTAGAGACAAGCCTGCCTGGCTTACACGCCCCTCCTAACCAATACTCTTGCTATGACTTTACTCCTCTGCAGAAGGGGGATAATTACGGGAGGCCTGGCAGCACAAGCCTGTAACCCCAGCCAATTAGGAGAATGCAACAGGAATATATAAATCCAAAAACTGATTAGGCTACAGAACAAGTTCAAGGCCAGCCTGGGCAACTTAGTGGGACCCTTTCTTAAAATAAAGATGTAAAAAAGGGCTGGAGATACATCTCAGTGATAGAGTACTTACGGAGCTTGCATAAGAGAGCCAATGATACATCTCAGTGAGACAGTACTTCTTAGCTTGCTTTAGATCCTAAGGCTCAGTCTTTAACACCGCTAATAATAGTACTAATAATTAATAATACTATTAATATTTTAAAGTTGTGATTAGAGCAATATACCTGCCTTGGGGTGTTATGGAGGAAACTGAGAATGCGGAATTCTGGTCTGGCAGGAGGTTGGTAGAACGGTTCCCAGAGAAGAGAGAGCTTGGCTAGCAGGATAAAGGGCATGCATTCATTTTAGCGACTCTCTGCTTTAGGATTCTATTTGTCTTAGACCCCCTCCCCAAGGGTGTGTATGTAGTAACAGTTCAATCAATACAGAATTGTAGAACAACAATGACAACAAAAACAATAAGCTCCCCTTCTCTTTGCACTCCTATGATCTGGAAGAGCCAATGTTCAGCACCGTGATTTAGCTGTGTATATACATAAACATATAGATGTGTACACAAATAACATGTGTGCTAGGTAATAACTACTGCATAACATGAATGTGTAATAGAATAGTCACATGTAATGACGGAAAAATATGTGTTCTCTTATGTAGTCCTTTTTTATGTTCATTGGCTACAGAACTCCGATGACATGAATATTTGTGAGTGGCTTGCTATGTGCCAGGCACTGTCCCCAACACTTTCCTCCTATCAGCTAGGCCAAATGATGCATAATCCTCAGAATAATTTCTAGTCAATGAGGTAGGAATCACGATCTCCACTTGTAGATGAAGGAACTTGAGGCACAGATTAAGCATTTTCCCTGAGTCATATTCTGGAAAATGGCAAAGCAGGATTCCAGGCAGCAGGAGGTGCCAGAGACCATGATGCCATCAGGTCCTAGGGCCTTGCCCTGTTCTCTAGGCTGGCTCTTTCCCCTTGATCTTGTATTATGGGATCATGAACACCTTCCCAAGTTACTAGGCAAAGAGTGACCTCATTCTCTTCCAAGACTGAAAGTTGTTGATATCACAATTTTTGCTTCCTATAGGGTCTGGTGAGATTCTGAATGACACACTGGAGGTCCATGCTGTGGATGGGGACGCCAGTGGTTCAGGGGATGGGGCCTTGTTGAACGTCACTGACAGTCAGGTGAGTGAGTGGCGAATTTGATAGGATGGCCTAATAGGGGACTCGTTTGCTTATTTCAGTTTGATGATGACTGGAGCACCAAGGGGCTTTAGTCGAATGTCATCAGGACTGATGGCCCCACGGTACAGAGGAAACACAGTGGCCAAGCCTCAGGGGTGCACCAGCATAGGTGGAGGAGAATCACCCCCAGCTTGTCTTCACCCACGCTTGATGATGGATACTGGGTCTTCACGATGGTGACCATCTTGTGCTGGATCCTTATGAAGAGTACAGTCCCCTCAGGACAGAACGTTGTTAACTGTGGGTGTGCCCACACTATCCTTAGCAGTTGTCTTTCGTATCTACAAGGCCAGTTTGAGAAATGCTTGATCTAGTAGGGTCACACCTTCTCAACTCTGGAGTTGGTGCACAAGTGTGAAGACCTGAGTTTGGATCCATAGCACACCCATGTAAAAGCTAGGTGCAGTGATGGGCGTCTGTAACCCCAGTGAGGATGGCAGGGGGACAGAGAAGAGGATCCTTAGGAGCTTGGTAGTCATTCAGCCTAGCTGAAATGGCAAGCTCCAGGCTTAGTGAGAGACCCTGTCTCAAAAAAATAAGATGGAGAGCCATGAGAGAAGACAGCCAATATTGATCTCTGGTCTCCATAGACTCATGCGTGTGTGAATCCACCTATGCACATGTGCATCCATACTCACCATAACACACACACACACACACACACACACACACACACACACACACGAAACCCTAGAAAAACAAAAATAAACATTCCCTCCCACCCCCTTTGTGAAATAGGGTCTCACCATGTAACGCTGGCTGGTCTGAAACTCACTATGTAGACCAGGCTAACTTTAAAGTCACAGAAATCTGTCTGCTTGTGCCTCCTGAGTGTTGGAGTTAAGATGTGCATTGTGATTTTTGGCAAATATGTCTCTTTTTATGACACCTGCAGCCACAGCTGCTCTATTTCCCCATTTGTTGTGGGACTTTATAGAAATCTTTTCATTGCCCAGAGGAAACTCAATTACAAAAAAGAGAGAAAGGCATGTTAGGCTGGAATGGGCTGAGGAGGACAGAGTGCTGCCTGCATCTGGCTGAAGCCTCATGGAGAACAAGGCCATTATCCTTATGTCCAGATGGGTGCACAGGAGTGGCCACAGGAGATCTGTGTGTCTAGACAGAATGTCCAGAGCTGGAGCCAGCTGACTCTGGAGGCAATGGTCTATGGTCACAGGGCCTGCTAACAGATGTTAGCATGAAATGTGAGACTTCAATGCCTCAGAGATGTTCCTTGTCTCCTGGCTTTTGCAACTCTGGGACTGGTCTGAGACTGGGGTGAAGTCACAAATATAGAGGTGCCTAACGTCAAGAAACTGCAGAAATGTCAGATGCCAGGGTGCGTGTAGTGACCCAGAAGCTCAGTTCTCTCCAGCCATAGGCTTGTTGATCAGAGCTAAAGGACCAGTGGCAGGGGCTCTCACTGTGTCCTTGTTTCTAGGTGTTATCAGCAACAGCAACTGAGGAGGCCAAGGAACCTGTCCCCGCTACTCTGGAAGCAGAGATTGGCAGTGTGCCTACTGGGAGCCCCACCCTAGCCATGTCCACCCAGAACCCCAGGGAAGTGGGCACTCCAGTGAGTAGCTTGTGCACACGTTTCACTTCTTCTGCTAGAGGTTCTCCTAGGTAGAAGTGGATACTAGCCTCCTGTCTGCAAATGCAGAGCAGCAGCACCATGGGGCGAGTCCAGGTGGGCATGAGCAAATGGCTGCAGGGGTATTCACTCATTGAGAAAGGTTTGCAGAGAGCTACGCCACCCAGGCATTGATCACACTTGCCAGGGATGAAGGTCACTGGGATAGGCTGAGTTCCCAAGACACAGTAGTCAAGGGACAGAGGACTCCCAAAGCACTCTGGGAGTGATCTTGCAGGTCAGAGGGGCAGAAGGTGAGTCCGGGAGTTTAAGAAAATTAGCCAAGCAGATGGGACAGATAGATGTTACAGGTGGGAGCCAGAGGAGCAAAGGTCCAGCGACCACACAGGAACTGAAGAAGTAGAGGGTGTCTGTGGGGTCAGCAGCGGCCCCTGGTGTCAGCTGTAGGCTGAAGATGAGAAGATGGAGAGACCCAGAGCATGGAGGCTTCTACTGGGTAGCTTGACAGCATCTAGTGAAGTGACAGCCACTGAAGCATAGGAGAGGACCAACAGATCTTAGGGGGACTAGAATTCTAGAACGATCACCCTGGTTTCTAAGTGGAGAAAGGATGAAGGAAGCCGGCCTGGGTACATGGATGGGGATAGCAGGCAAATCCAGGTCCAGATGAGCAGGGGTGGCCATGAACATGTCAGATTCCCGTTGAGTGAGGGGCTAAAAAGCATCCTTTGATTTTGTTTGCATGATTCTGAGTGGCGCTGGAGAGGGCGATTTTAAATGTGGGAGGTACTGAGCTAGGGGAGCAGGAGGCAGGAAACAATCAGGTGATTGACAGCTATAGAGCAGTGGGAGCAGAGACAAAGGGCAGGTTTAGATGTGCCAGCGCTTTGAAGGAGAAGGAGGCACAGGACACAGGTACAAGAGGGGCCTTGGCTGTCTGTCCCCTAAAGCCACAGACATAGATCAAAATGGTGGTCCACTAACCTGGACCTTTGGGATGTCTTTCCATTCAGGATCCAGAGAATGAAGAAAATCTAGCAACAGCAGCATCGGGGGATGGTGAGGTGCCCACCGGCACTGCTGGGGATGCAGAGGCTGGCACCATGCCTACTACAGGGCCAACCCTACCCATGCTTACCCAGAAGCCAAGAGAAGAGGCCACTCTGGTAAGGAGTATGAAGAGTTAGAACAGGCTTCCCAGCCTTACACTCGGCAAACCCAGATGCCCTGGCTGGGGTGTGGGGAGAACCTCTGAGCAGTGCTAGTTCAGAGCTGGGAGTGCCTGCCAGGACTGCTACATATATGGCTCAGACTGTGTGGTCCAGCAGGGACCTGAGGGAGATGGGGATGACCTGTGTGGTCAGAGGAGTAGGGAGGAGTCTCAGGGTTGTGTGCAGTCTTCCACCAGCAGAGGTCAGGGGCCAGGGGCAGTGCATGTGACCTGCGTGTGAAGGGAAGAGGTGCTGGTGTTGTGGTGGGCTGTCAGGGGAAGGGAGGCAGAGTGCATACAGGCAGGCCTGACAGGGTAGAGGGCAAGGTCGAGCTGCCTGCAGCGTAGAGAAGGCAGGACACACACACCCAGCTGGACATTGACTGGCCTGTCCCTGTGTATCCCATAAAGGTACTTTACCCGTCAGATTCAAACCTGCCTCCTCATGGCCACTCCTGGGTCCCCACTTCGTGTGCATGGGACCGTCCCATCCTAGCTGCCTCGTGCAGAATTACCTTCCTTCTTCCTTCTGTCCCACATCCCATGAGAATGGAGTCCTGTTGCTTTTCTACCTAAATCTGTAACTTGGCAGCGTAGGCCCTGAACAGCCTCCTTCCCCAGCCAGCACTGCTCACACCTCTCTGAGGCTGTTCTCTCCTCTTCTGGGATGCTTTGCTGTCCTTGACCTACTGACCCAGCTCCCTTGAGAAGCCAAGCAGGGTCAGTCACTGGCCTTCTTGGCTGCACCTGGGGCCTCTGTGTTCCTGACCTGAGCTGCAGCTTCCTACCTCAAGTTTCTCTGAGTTTCCTCTTGCCCTGCAGTCTTCCCACACTCCTCCTCTCTGCAGAGAGCCTCCCTGCTCCCCTTTCTTCACCTTCTTGCTTGTCAGAGTCAGCCCAGCACTGCTGCTTCCCCAGGAAGGTGTTGGCATGGGCTCTGAAGGCTCCTGGGCCTTGTCCTTGGGAGACCTCATCCTAATTGTATTGGTAAAAAGCTCCATCCCTAGCGCATGCCTGGCTCCCTAGCAGATCATGAGCCTGGTGGGGACAGGGCTTAGCAGATCTGCTTCGATCAAGGGGCAGGTGCTGAGATTTGCTGAGTGAATGCATGAAGGCAGCAGGGTCCACCAAGGTCAACAAACCACTTCTGAGCTCCTCCACATGCTCTCTGGCTGTCTGTCTGTAAGATACTGTGCAGGCAGCCTTGTGGTCTGCTCTTGTGTCCACACAGGCTAGTGACAGAATTCTCCAGGCCACCTGACTGTCACACAGAGGAGTTCAAAGAACAAAGTGTCTCCTTTTCCTTCCCTTTCCTCCCTTGTTCCCTTTTCTTCTTAAAGACAAAGTATGTGTCCCAGGAGGAGAAAAGCAGGGACCAGACTCCAGTTCTAGCAAGTCTCAGCATAGTAGAAGCCGGAGGTCGGCTAGCAGAATGCTATGGAAATAGGAGGGCTGCCTGCAGAGGTGATGAGCTCCCCATGACTGGAAGTATGCAAACTAAGCCCAGATACACACTGAGCACTGAGCAGAGATGTGCAGTTAGATGGATTCCAGAGGTGGGCTCACAATGCTCAGGAAGGTGTCTTCTGCCTCTGAGCCGCAGTGAGTCCCTGAGGCCTGGACACTCAGTTACAGTCCTGCCTTGATGCGTACAGGGCAGGCTGCAAAGGAGCTGCTGGGAGCTGATGGTCCCAGTGGTTTCCTTTCTGTAGCATGTGCACAACCACCGAAGAAAGGGTGGGGATCACAGGGCACAGTCTCATGGCAGTTCTATTCCAGGGTCCAAACGGTGAAGAATGGCTAACCCCAGCTGTGTCCAAAGTGCCCCTCAGTGCTTTTGAGGAAGAGGAAGCCAGCGGGACTGCCACCGACAGCCTGGATGCCTTCACACCCACAGTGGTCCTTGAGCAAGCCAGTGGGGCCCCGACAGACATCCAAAATGCTCTCACACCCACAGTGGTCCTTGAGCAAGCCAGTGAGGCCCCTACAGACATCCAGAATGTTCTCACACCTACAGTGGTCCTTGAGCAAGCCAGCAGGAGTCCAACAGACATCCAAGCCACTCTCACACCCACAGTGGCCCCTGAGCAAGTGTTTACTTCTGTAAGTCCCAGCTAGCATCCATTCTGACTCGTGGGGAACAGAAAGGTCAGCGTTCTGAGCCAGGACCCATTAACAGCTTGAGCTCTGATGTGAGACCTTGGGAAAACTACAACTGAACAGGGAAGATAGACAATGGCAGAAGGAGCCAGGTGTTGGGTTTGGTCCCAATCGGCTACCTCCTAGCTCTGACTAAGAACTTTCCTAGAGATCAGTGTCCCAAAGATGGGAGGGGTTTCCAGCAGTCACTCCCATGACTGAGCTGGGTGTGAGGATGCTGGTAGGTAAGTAAATGTTTTGACATTGGACTGCCATCACGGAAATGACACCCCCAATCCTGCCACAATGACCCCTCTTGTTGATCTCCTTTGCAGGCACCTGCTGATGGAGAAGACTTGGTGGCTGCCACAGAGGAAGCTGAAGAGGAGGGGTCTGGCCGCACACCCCCCAGTGGGCCTCCGCTCCCCACACCTACGGTGATTCTTGAGAGGCAGGTCACTCTGGTAAGTGTCCTGGGAGTCTGGACTCAGCTGGCAGATCTTTCAGTGTGGAGAAGGCCATCCTAATCTTCTCAGGGTCAGCTCTCATCTTGGTTTGTAAAGATGATATTGAGGGCCTTTGGCCTGAGAAGCCCCAAGAGACTACAGTTTGGGTAGGAAAAGGCAAAAAAAATAAATGTAGAGAGACCTTTCTTAGGTCTCCAATTGCCTTTGTCATTGCATCAAGATTAGCAATGTCCTAGAGAATAAACACTGAGTGTAGAGTTCAGCAGGGTCTGTGGAGACGTGGAGCATGAATGGTGTGTGGACCTGCCAGGGCCTCCCAGTTGAATGTCTGAGGCTGTGGGCTGCTACTCCTAACCTTCAGGCTGGCTTCTGGTCTGCACAGAACAGTTGGAAAGTCAGTTGAGAAGATGTTCAGACCATCTATGCACGTTCAGACCATCTATGCACACATGTGCGGTCGCCAGCTTAGGGGTGGTCCCTTGTCTTCGAGAAGGTGGCAACTCAGAATCAGGCCTGTGTGAATGAGGGAATGAACTGCTCTTCAGGGTGAAGGTGGTTCTCAAGGATAACCTACAGATGACCACCTCAGTGTGTCAGTTCCTAGAATGACACTCTGAAAGCCATGATTCAAGGTTTAGCCATGTGACCCCTCAGCTGCAACACTCCAGTGGCCTGCGTTAAGGGGCTCAGAAGTCAGGAGAGCCCTCTGAGAATTCTGAATGGCCCTTGCCCAAGAGCATCTTCCAGTGTCTGGCTGGTTCCCAAGCAGCTTCCCTTCATTGTGGTTAGAGTTGCCCTTGGCTCCTGTAGGATGAGTGATCTCCATTCTAGGTGAGAGGAATGGGGTGTGATGAGATGGGGTACCTGCCAGTCGCCGCATCTGAGAGGCAGGGCAGGGGTCACCCTGAGCCCTCTGGCCTCCACTGCTCCTCCTGTGCAATGTTACCCTCTTACATATTCATATTGAAGAGCATGATGTAAGAAAAGACCCTGAGCCTGACAGAGAGGCAGGAAGCCAAGGACCACTTCCAGAGATGCCCTGTTGTGAGGGCTCCAGTCTCCCCATCGTTGTTGGCAAAGGAAGAAGAAGAGTGAGGATTCTGAGTTCAAACCCAAGTGTACATTAGACACAGTCAGGTGGCTCAAAGCCCACAGGGCCAGAGCCTACTGATAGCCTAGTGAGTGAGACTTGGGCCGGCACTCCCCAGAGATCTGTCCTCAAGGCGGCTAGCACTGAGAGCCACCAGCTGCCCAAGATGCCCCAGTTCATCAAGCATCGTGATTCCCTAAGATGGTCCCCTGCCCCTCGGCTCCTTTCGCCACACTCTGTGCAAGGTCCACACTGCTCCCTGGGATGCCACACCAGGCGCAGGCAGAGCCTGCTCTTTGCTGAAACTGTTCTTATTGAAAATCTAGAAACTGCACCAAGGGACTCAGAATGGCATAGCTGCCTCCCATAATCACCAACTTGAGCCGATCTGTCTTAGCTCTTCTCCCTCCTACAACCTTGTGGAAAGATGGAGAAGCCTGGAACATTGTTGGAAAACCCGAAGCATCACGTCAGTTAACTTGTAAATAGTTGGCGGTACATCGCCAGTAGATGGCTTTGGAACCTTGGGATTGTTTGTTTGTTTTGGGTTTATGATAATCAAGATATCATCATCCATCTAACAAATCAGTAGCCTCTCCATAGTCTCTGATACTCAGGTTGACTTTTTAATGCCTCTTGCCAGTTAGTTTGACTCTGAATCGTCAGTCTGTACGTTACACATGTTGGTACTGTGTAAACTGTTGACATGACTGCTGCATGGTATGGTGAAGGGGAAGGTTTTTATTGTAGATATGAGAGAAAGAGAGCAGCCAGAGGCATCGGGAAGAGTCAGAGCAGAAAGAGAAAGGAGACTGAATATAGCCAGCAGATTGGACCTGGCCAGGGCCAGGGGATAGAGAATAGAAACAACACGGGGAGAGGAGCATGAGGAGAGAGAGAGAGAACATATAAAGAATAGCAGGGTTATAAGGAGAATGGGTAGCTGGGGGGAGGGAAGCCCATGAACTGGAGGGAGTTTAGGATAGGGGAGGAGGTGAGAAGGGCTAGGAGGCTAGCATGGACTGTGAAATGTGTAACAGATACACGTGATACTGAGGGAGCCTGGAGGCCAGCATGGGCTTTGATAGGCTAACAGGTACCACAGGTAGCCATATGACCCTTCTGCCCAAGGTAAGGGAAATGACTGTTTGTTAGAAGGGAATCAGCCTCACAAGTTCCTCAGGGATGCTGGCTTTTATCTAACCACCAGAAATCCTCCTGTAGTCCAGGTTGAGCCCATTTCTGGATATTTGGGCTGCCTTTTGGAGTCTGGGGAATTGGAGTCTCTTTTGGACCTAACAGATACATCTCTCAAGTGTCTTTTTGTCTCTGTATCCCATCTTATTTTTCTGTTTGATGTTTTGGAAAAACTGAGCCAATCACCCTCGTTTCCTTGAGTTTTCTGTTCTGAGAAGTCAGACTGGTGGGCCAGTCATACTGGCAGAGGGTGTGGGGTGAGGGGGTGTGCTTACTGCTTCTGGGAAACTCTGTCCACATATATTAGCGACCCTAAAATTAACAACCAGAAATTAACCACCACACAATTGTAAGAAATTTGGTTCTAAGAATCCTCCTCAATGGAGATAACCTGGTATGTAACCAAGGATTTTGTTTACTAGGACGGTAATCTTAATATCTGCCCATAACAGAGGGAACTGGGTATGATTTAATTAGTCAACAAAAGGAGACCAATTAAAGTCTATTCACATAATGGAACCTTAGACATTATTAAAATTATTCTTATTTGTATTCTTATTTGTATTGGGGAAATGCTTACTGTACCATGCTAAGTGGAAGAAGATGGTTATAAACTTGAGTGTGTTGTGTGGTCTTAACTATTAGGAAATACATACTCTAGAAGCAAGCTCCCTCCCTAAATGTTAGCAGCGTTGCTAACATTTCATGCATTTTGTTGCTTTTTGCTATGAGGCTTATAGCTTTGGCAGTAATTTGTTTGTTTTATAGTGGTTGTTCTATGTAGTACTAGGGGTTGCATATAAATAATTGTACATGATAAGCCAGCTTTTACCTCTGAGCTACATTCCTAGCCCTTATGACAGAATTTTAAAAAATTTAATTAATTTATTTATGGGGGGGATAGTATGCACACACACATGAGTGCAGGTCAGAATTGGGCATCAAGTGACCTCTATTGCTCTTCAGCTATTCTTTTGAGGCAAGGTCTCTCTCTGAACCCGAGGCCTCCCATATTCTCAACTAGACTTGAAGCCAACAAGCCCTATCAACTCTCCAGTCTCCACCGCATACCCCAAACTACAGTTATGGGCATGCAAGGGGTGCCCAGATTGTTAGTGGGTTCTGGGATCTGAACTCTGATCTGTGATTATGCAGCACCCAGTCTTATCTGCTGAGACATCTTCTAACCCCAGAGTCTTTTGTAAACCTCTAAGGAGAGTGGCGGGTTAAGGAGGAGGAGGGAGGGAAAGGAAGAGTTGGAGGAGAAGGAGAAACAAGAGGAAGATACGCAGGAGGAGGGGTAGGTAAATGAACAGGTGAACACAGCGCAGCATCCTGCCATGCAGGTCACTGCCAAGGTCACTGCCAAGCGCCTGGGTTGGGCTCAGCTGTGAACAGAAATTGATGCCCCAGTTCCTGTGTAGAGAGCTTAAAAGCACAGTCAGGATGGTCAAGAGAGCACCCGCCCGGAATATTCCCAGAATCCTTTTGAATCGTAGAGGCAATACAGTTTAGGGAAAACAAGGCAAGCCCGACTCTGCTGCTCATCTGCAACCAATTTCTTCACATTTCCCTGTCTCCTACAACTGCAAAGCCTGAGGAACACAAGCATGGTTCCTACCTCTTGATTTGTTGTGAGAGTCAATGAGTCGTGGAAAACTTTGCCTAGCATACCATACTTGCTCAATAAATTAGCTATATGCAGTTATTCATCACATGAGGCTCAGAGCGGGTTAAGACACTGCTCACGGTCACATAGTTCCTGGAGGCATGAGAGCATGGTCTTCAGATTTTGGGCCTTAGGTTTTTGTGCTGTCTACAGTCCAGCCACCATCTTCAGACATGACCCACAAGTTGGTCAGCAAAACCCACCATGTTCAAAATCAAGTCGTTCCATTGACTGAGTCCTTTGACCACTACAGGCCTCAGTTTCCCTATCTGTTATGGAAGGTCCTTCTGAGTCACATGCCATTCCCTCTTGGGAAGGAGTTGATGAGGAAGATCTCCCATGCACCCTGGTCTCAGGTTGGTCTCTCAGAAGCTGGAGGATCTCAGGAGAGCTAGTGTGATGATAGGGATACTTGGGGAGCGGTAGCCAGGATGAAGGGGTGTTTAGACAAACACTGCCTGAGGTCCATCAGTACAGCGGTAACAGCTTGTCTTCTGGAAGAACTGCTCGGGCAATCTATTCTCACATCAGGGTGACCCCAAATGTGATTCCCCGGGGGGCTCTTGCTCTCACCACGGGTGACAACTTGGCTGCTCCTCTCCATCTCTTCTCTGGTCCCGAGCCTCTGCTTTCGGCTCTCTGGAGAGCAAGCCCTGGGAAAGCCAGTGGCCTATGGGCGAGGTCTCCCTCTTGCTCTCCACCTCTGCCACTTCAGGGAACTTCAGAGGCAGCAGGGCTCCGAGGGTGCAGGGAGCCCTAAGAAGAAGCCTCAAAACCCCCACATCATGGGAGGGTTCACTGTTGATGTCCCTCTCCATTCTCCTTAGGTTTGGCTCAGTCATTCTTCAACATATTTATCAGGACAGCCATTTCTCTGGAGGCTTTTGACAGCTGACATCTCATAGGCTCACTTTTCTCCTTCTCCCCTCCTCCCTCCTTCCGTTCCTCCTCCCCTCACCCCTTGTTCCCACATGGACACTTTTGGCCTCTAAAGGCATTTCCTAAACACCAGTTATGCCAGGCTGTGGGACTGAGAGTGTTGCCTGGAGAAGCCCAGGGTTTCAGGAAGGCAGATCTGGGAGGAGTCAAGACCCAGAGAGGCTTCAGGGGTGGATAGAATGAGCAGTCCACTGGTTGCAGATGCCGAGCCTCTGGTAGAGTTGCCTCAGGGAACCCTAGGCAACATCAGGGTCTATGCAATTGTGTGTGCATGCTCAGCTTATCCTACCATATCCCCTCTCTTACCAGTGTGAGGCAGGAACAAAGGACCACTGAGCCCTGAGAACCAGGGAAGCGCTGGTGGTAGGGGTCAGGGTGACAGGCTACGCCTTGGGCCATTCTTATAAGAAAAATTGCCTTTCTTCAGTTGGGTTCAGAGCTTAAAGGTGAGCAATGTCTACAAAGAAGGGGACATTGGGAGGAGACGCCTCATCGATCCTGTGGGTCTCTCTAGGATGGTGCTGTGGGGGAGGGGGACTTTCTGGACTCCCAGACTCTATAGTTCTTTTCAGTCAGACCTCAGGCTTCCACTGTTCTGGAGCCCTGCAGGCTTCAACTCCGCATTTCACTTACATCATTATGTTCTCCAGACCCTAAGGGATCAAGAAAGATATCTCCACTAGATCCTGGCTTGAGACCTGTTCCTTTCCCTGTGCTTCCTAACTCTAGGAATGACACCCCTTTATCTGGTTACCAGGAAACAAACCATGCATGTCCTCAAGAGATCCTCCTGCTTCCCATCTAGGCCATCCCAAGTTCCCTGAGTTTAGCTGTGCGGTACTCCCTCCTTCATCAGATGAAAGCAACAGTCTTTAATTGGAATCCTTACCTCTGCTACCACCTCTGTCTCATAGACTCTTCTATTACTGTGAGGAAGCACCATGACCAAGGCAACTTATAAAAGAAGGCATTTAGTTGGATGCTTGCTTACATTTTCAGAGGGTTAGTCTATTATCATTATGGCGAGAAGCATGGTGGCAAGCAGGCATGGTGCTGGAGAAGAAGGTAACAGCTTACATCTGATCCTCAAATTACAGGCCAAGAGAGATTGAGACTGAACTGGCATGGGCTTTTGAAATCTCAAAGCCAACCCTCAGTGACACATCTCCTCCAGCAAAGCCACACCTCCTAATCCTTCCCAAACAGTTCCACTAATTGGGGACCAAGCATTCAACATATGAGCCTATGGAGAACATTCTCATTCATACTGCCACGGTTCCCTCTTACAGCCACAGGACAGTGACTTTCCTGCTACTAGCTCTAACTTGCAACCCCGATCCTCCTAGGAGCTGGGGGGGGAGGGCGGGCACGGCATATGCATATTTAATGATTAAATAAAGCCATATCCAAGCCCTCATCTTCAGTATGGTTTCACACGGGAGGCCACCTAGGGACTAAGGTGTTCCCTGGAGAGGAAACAGAAGGAATTGGAAGGGTACTGAGACTAGGTCACCTGCAGGCCAAATGATGGGGCGGCTGAGGCGGGGCTCCAGCTGGGAAGGGGTGTAGAGGTGAGACCAGAAAGGAAGTTGGCCACAGACACTTTAAGGCTATAGAACATGGGGGCACTTGAGGTGGCATGGCTGTTTATGGAGATGGTGCCTGAATCCACTTGTGGGAATTTCTTTTTTCTGCAGGTAGGAGTGGAGGCCGAGGGCTCTGGCCCTGTTTGGCCCTTGGATGTGGGCTCAGGCTCTGGAGACATTGTGGGCAATGAGGATCTGTTGAGAGTGAGTATGAGGGGTGCTGGGGGGTGGTGTTGGGGACCCAGGAGGGCAGGTTGTAGGGTGAGGCAAACAATGAAAGTGGACTGGCCCCTTGGGGACTGTTTCCTGGAGTCTGTGGGGATCATCATACATTCCCCTCTACTTTTTACTCATTTTAGCCAAGGGTGAATCTGGATTTGCATTGAGATCTTTCTCTTCTCCACCCTACCCTCCTCCTTTCCCTGGAAGCTGCTCTTGTCTCTGTCACAGCAAGTTTGCTCATTGACCTTCGCCTCTACCCAAGGATCCCACACTCCTCTTTATCTGTGAAAGAATTGCCCTGGTCCTTTCTCTGTTTGGATAGCATTTCACACTCAGTTTCCAGTGTAAAATCCTCCCTGGCCCCCAGTCTGCTCTTGGCCCATTCTTGGTGCCTGTCTGGACATGTCTGGCCTGCCCAAGGAGGGGCTCTACTGGTCCTCTCTAAATTGTCCACAAGGGAGTGTGGCTGGTTCTAGATCCATCTTTGGGCCCTCCAGCTCTTCCCCTGAGCCCCTGTGTTGCCCTAGATTGGTGTTCCACTTAGCTGCCCCTGCCCATTACCAGGGCTGGAAAGGCCCTGGCGCTCAGTGGCATGAAAGCCCAGTGGATCTACCAGGAACAGTCTGGGCTAGTGAGGTCTGACAGCCAGCAGGAGGCTGAGGAAACAAGTCCACTTTGGAAAGTGTTTCGGGATGAGGTCAAACACAGGCTGCTTGGCTGACCTTACAGTCAATTAGAAAGCAGAATTAACCAGGGCTCCTCTGGGATTCCAGCTAATTGGTTCTTTATTGTATACACCATTTGGGAGAAAGCCTGGTGTGATCTGCTTGGAAAACCTTACATTCAATGCCAGCTCCCTGCTTTTCAACTGTGTGTGTATGAGTCTTTGAGTCGTGTTGTCTCATTGAGCCTCAGTTTCTCCCTGTGCCAGGTGAGAACCCCAATTTTCCTACGGGATTGTTGTAAGGATTAGAAAAAAGGTTAAAAAAAAAAAGCATGCTTGGTATATTCACGCTCCCTCATTGCTTCCTACACTGCCTTTCAGGGTCCTCCGGGCCCCCCAGGCCCACCTGGATCACCTGGGATTCCAGGAAAACCAGGAACTGATGTTTTCATGGGACCCCCTGGCTCTCCGGGAGAGGATGGACCTACAGGGGAGCCAGGACCTCCGGTGAGCAAATGAAGCCTCCTCCTTCACCTTGTGATCATGGGGCTTCCTTTCACATACAGATTACAGACCCCGTACTACCCAAGGCTGGAGACCAAAATCTTCCCCATCTGAGTCATTGCTGAGACTCCACGGAAGGACAGCCAAGAACATACTGTACACACTGCTTTCCTGATTTACACGGGGGTTGGGGTGCAGGCTCATGCAGGCTTTGGAACCTGCCGCAGGATACCAGAGCTAGGCCTGCTGTGGGAAAGCCTTGGAGACCATCTGGTCCTGTCTCGCTCCTGATCTCCTCCTCCTCTGAGGAGATGTGACTCAGACAGAGGATGCTTGTCTCAGGGCACAAGCAGCTAACCCTGTGCTCACCGGTCTCAAGTTCCCTCAAACTTCCCTCCTTCCTAGGTAGGGTTTTATGTGGTTTTTAGCAGAGATGCTGTGAGCTGATTGTCACTGATATTCCCCAGGGCCCCGAGGGACAACCTGGACTTGATGGAGCCTCTGGCAAGCCTGGGATGAAAGGAGAGAAGGTATGGGGACAGTATGAGTTCCAGCACAGGGAGCCAGCCTGGCACTCTCTGAGCCCTAACCTGAGTTCATCTTCCCTGTTATTCTCTTTGGTCGTCTCTATAGGATATCCTACCCTTGGTTCACAGTCCTCTCGTCTGTTTCTCTTTCCCACTCCTGCGTGCCTTAGCATCCGTGAATGATGGTGCCACCATCTCCCCTGGGTCCTGTCTTTCCTGGCTCCCTCTTCTCCTTTTTCCTTCCCTGTCACCACTGGCTGGTTATCAAGAGTGCCTTCCATACCTGTGGCCTTTCTGTGCATGCTGACCAGACATTCATCTCTTCTGCCTACCCTGTAGCAATAGGGCCCTCATTGATGTCCTCTCCACCCATAGTCACCCCCCGACCTGTGCCTGTCCACCTTCATGTTGCAGGCACTCACTGGCTCCTGGGAAAATGCCTGTGGCACTTTGCTGGGCAAAGCCATGGTGCCCTTCTTGGTTAGCACTAGCTGTCTCCGTAGCACATGGCCCACTGCTCACTGGTACAGCTCTGAGCGACTGGCCAGTTGCTGCATGCTCCTCTCTGCCAGCCTCTAAGCCTCTGCATGTGGTATCGGCCTTGTCTGGAACGCCTCTTCTTTGTGTTGTCAAGACTCAGTTCAGATACAGTGACCCTCCTTTATCCTAAGGGTTATGTTGCAAGACTCCCACCCACATATATATATATATATATATATATATATATATATACTGTTATTTTCCTTGTACATACATAACATACCCATTTAATTTCTAAATTAAGCATAGTAAAAAAATAACTGCAGTAACTAATGATATAATAGAATATTCATAACATAACAAAATCGCTAGCATCACTACTCTTCACTTTGGAGCCATTATTAAATAAAATAAAGGCTAATGAATAGGAGAATAATACTGTACTTGATCTGATAACCAAGATGGCAGCTAAATTACTTATGGGTGGGTAGTATATAAATGTGGACATGCTAGACCAAGGAATTACATCTATCCTAGGTAGGATAGAGCAGAAAGTTGTAAGGTTTCATTATGCTGTTCAAAATGGTGTGTAATCTAAAACTATGAATTGCTCATTTCTGGAATTTTCCATTTAATAATTTCAGCCTATGGCTAACTGGAAAACTGAAACCACAGAGAGTGGAACTGTGGATAAGGTGAGGAGGATACTGAATGTCTTCCTCCTCACTCTTTCATTTGGGCTGGGTATTTTGTTTGGGGTTTGTTGAGGCAGGGTCATGCTACACGTAGCCAGGGTTTGCCTCAAACTCGTGACCCCTCTGCCGAACATTTAGTGCTGGGATTATAGCTGTTCCATCATGCCTGACTTCTCTCAACTCTTCCAACACCCTTCCTCTTTCTGTGACACAGGGCTAATGTCGCTGAGAACCTTCTTAGCCAGCAACACAGGAGATGCTAGCCTGCCCATGGACCCTGCGTCCTATCCTGCCGTAGAGTGGGAATAGCCTTCCAACCTAGCACAGGCCTCTATTAGCCTTTTATGAATAAGTGAACTATTCTTCAAACACCATTTTAAGCTACCATGTCTAGTGAGCCTGCCTTCAGTCTTTCTTGTCAGGTCTGTCTTTCTACTGTCCATGCTGGTGCTCTTGGGAGAAGGCAATTCCTGCCCTTGCAGCCTTCCCAGCCAGAATGAAGACAAGTCTCTTTCTGCAAAGAGAGATAATAAATAAAAACAAGTCACTTTACACTACTGATATGCTAACAGGGTGAACAAGGGTTCAAGGAACCCATTAGATAGGAGGCTGGGCCGTGCATCACCTCTATGAACATGTTTGAAATGCTTCCTGCCAGGACATCATGGCCGCTGAATCAAATTCCAGTTTCTATCAGCTTAACGGAAAGAGTAACCTGATTTTTGTTGCAAATGAATTTCTCAGAAAAAGAAACAACTGTGAAATTTTAGGAAACTTATCTTATACAAACCAACAGTTTCATAAGAAATCTAGGTCTGCAGGAAGCACCACCAACCCACACTTACCTTGCCAGCACCTCCGAAACAGCAGCTGAACCTCCCACACTGTCTGCCTGAAGACACCCATGTGCTGCTGCAGCTGCTCCTGCGGCCTGCAGCTGGCTCATAGAGCAGCAGGGAGGAAGAGCGGCTCCGCCCTGGATAACTGCTGGACCTCAGCTTTGCTGGCTTAGCCCTGGGATTTGTTAAGAGGCCCAGTGTTGTGCTGGTACATGGCCTGCTTTGGGTTAAGCAAAAGCAGATTCTAAAAGGACTTGCACATTTGCATTTGGAGAGTTGAAGGGGAACCAGACAGTTGGAAATGAGTGTCTTGGGCCTTTATGAGAATTAGGTCCAGTGACACTGACTTCTGACAGTGTCTGTCTTTGACCCACACAGCTTCATTGATAAGGCCTAGGCAGCACCTACCGTGACTGGATAGACTGAGCTGTAGGAAGTCTTTTCTCATACTATTAGCCAGGCACACAGAACAGCCCAGGCAATTATCAAAACAATTGTGTGTGTGTGTTCTGGTGGTTGTGAGACAGGGTCTCATGCAGCACGTGTTGACCTCAAACTCTATAAGAGCTGAGGATGTCCTTGAACTCTAATACTGCTGTCTCTCCCTCCCAAATGCTGGAATTACACGTGTGCACTACCATGCCTAGCTCAAAGTGAGGTTCCCCTCCCCCTATACGTAGTTGATAAGACTTGATTTACTTGTCTGGGAAATTTGATACACTTAAATATAAAACCATCCTTATCAAACATGAACCTGTCATCAAAGAGTGGATGATCATTAAGAATGTATCTGGTAGATTATTTATGATGTTTAGTATAAATAGAATTATCTTTTATTTTCCCCACATTAAGTTGAACTGACATCTTTATCCCAGGATGAAAGAGGTGGAATTGGCCTATTTTCCCAGCTGCAAAACACATCTGGTAAGGAAGGTGAGGAGCTTACTAGAGAGCAGGGTCCTCAGATATTGCTCCATTATACACTGCAGCTTCTGCATCCAGCTTTGCAGTGACTGAGGACATAGTCCTCAGGATCCAGGGCATTCATGTTATTCCTCAGCCTTGGAAGGTTCTGAGGCACCAACACAGGAGAGAGTCTGTACTCTGAAGTTTTCTCAACTACCCAGAATTGCTGGAGAACCTTGAGCTACCTAGAACTGTCTTTGAGTAATTTCACTGGGCTTGAAATTTCACTGTAGATCCAGCTTCTGTCTTTCTGTAAGTTAGAAGAGAAATTTGATGACATCATCGCCCACTGTCTCTTTCTTTTAGCAATCCCAATCTGCTTTGGAACGTGATTCATGTAATAACATCAGGGTACCCTTGAAGACTCTAAGCATCGAGCTGCTTTTGCCCAGAATCCAGAAACCAGCTGTGTTTGAAGTCCAGCACATCACAATATTGGCTTGGCTTCTCATCTTTCCTCTTTCATTATCAGCTGGCTTTGGCACAACGTTAGCATGACAGGCTTCCATAAAACCAAAGAGACTGCAGTCTGCAGGGGCTACTGAGCTGAAATTATCGTTAATACTAACCCCATGAGCAAACTCAACAGATAATACTGAAAAAAAGGGGGAAAAAAGGCCACGTATTGTATCTGCTGGTTTCTTTGTTTCTGGGTATTATTATCATATTATTATCATATTATTATCATAATGCCCTTGATAATTCAGTTTATCACCAGCCAAAATTTCCAGTGAATTGTATTAGCCTTCTTGTTACTGAGACAAAACACCTGAGAAAAAGGGGAAGATTTGCTTTGGCTTTCAGGTTTAGAGATTCAGTTCATTGTTGGGGGAGTCCGTGGTGGAGCAGAGGTCAGAGGCTCAGACCGTCATGGTGGAAGCCCATGGTGGATCAGGGGTCAGAGGCTCAGGCCATCATGGTGGGAGTCCATGGTGGATCAGGGGTCAGAGGCTCAGGCCGTCACCATGGGAGTCCAGAGATAGGGCAGTGCAGAGCAGCTCATGTTGGCCAGAACACAGAGTGCATGCCTGAGCTAGGAGCTCTCACTTTTCCACTCCTGTGCCATCTGAACTCCCTGTCTACGGGACATGCCACTCAGACTCAAGGTGGGGTCCTCATCCTTATTTAATCCTCCCTAGAAACACCATTACAGACACGCCCAGATGTGTCCTTTGCTGATCTCGACACTCTCAGGCCAATCAAGCCAACAGTCAAGATTTATCAGCACAAGTTCTAAACTACGGGTCAGGCACAGTAGTGTACACCTTTAATGCTGGTGCTGTGGAGGAAGAAGCAGGAGGATCTCTAAGAGTGGGAGGCTAGCCTGGTCTGCATAGTGAGTTCCAGACCAGCCAGGCCAGCATAGTAAGACCTTGTCTCAAAGGCCAAAAAAATTTTTTTTTAATTCTAAACTATGATCTCATGACACGGAACACTGTTGTGACTCATTCTGCTGTAGGAATGAGTCTACAGTTTCCCACTCATAGCCACATGGCTCTACTAGTTGGAATTCCAAGGAAGTGCCTAGACTCGATGCACACAAATCCCTTCCAGCTAAGGAGTGATGTGTGGTACTGCCTCATTTTGGAAGTGAAGTTTTTATTTCCTGAACTCTTTATCAAATCTCAGTTTTCACCCTACTCATTCATGAAAGTCCTAATAGATTAACCCTTCCATCCCCTCGCTAATCTGCTCGTGTTCCAAACTGCTGGTCCCCATACCTGTGAGCCTGTGGACTGGACCTAAGTCCTACCTTCTCAGCATGTTCAAGCTGCCTAAAATAATCAGAGAGAAAGATCAGGGACTAAGATGCCTTCTAGAACTTCCTCTTGATCTGCTATAAGATGCATTTGGCTTAAACAAACTTGGGAAAGCAATGGGAAACAATGCAGCTTCCACTTCATGATAATAACCCTCTTGAACGGAATCAGTTGGAAGCATAGCTTTCAGAGATGGGGCAAGGTTTTTTTTTTATTAAGAATTTTTTAATTCATTTTATATACCAAACACAGATCCCCCTCTCTTATTTTCTCCCACCCCCAGCCTCCCCCTCCACCTGCCACAACCCATCCCCCATCCCCCCCTCTGGCAAGATAAGGCCTCCCATGGCGAGTCAGCAGAGCCTGGTACATTCAGTTGAGGTAGTTCCAAGTCCCTCCCCCTGCATCAAAACTGTGTAAGGTGTCCCACCATAGGTAATGGGCTCCAAAAAGCCACCTCATGCACCAGGGATGGATCCTGATCCTACTTCCAGGGTCCCCTTAAGCAGACCAAGCTACACAACTGTCTCACTTATGCAGAGGGCCTAATCCAGTCCCATGGAGGCTCCACAGCTGTTAGTCTAAAGTTCATGAGTTCCCACTAGCTTTGTTTGGTTGTATCTGTAAGTTTCCCCATCATGATCTTGATACCCCTTGCTCATAGAATCCCTCTTCTCTCTCTTTGACTGGACTCCTGGAGCTCGGCCTGGTGCTTGGCTGTAGATCTCTGCATCTGCTTCCATCACTTACTGGATGAAGGCTCTTTGATGACAGTCAGGGTATTCACCAATCTGATTACTGGATTTAGGCCCATTCAGGCCCCCTCTCCACTATTGCTAGTAGTCTAGGCTGGGATCATCTTTGTGGATTCCTGAGAACTTCCTAACACCAGATGGGGCAACTTTAGGTGTGGTTTACAAGAGCCCTGCTGGTGGTTTGATGTGTGGCTGGAAGTAGATACTTTTCTTAAGGAGGGGCTGAAGCAGGCAGGCTGCAATGTGTAACTAACTGCTCATGCTCAAGAGGAACAGAATTAAGAAACTGCAGCCTCCACGTTTAGCAGCTGAAGAGAAACTCCGTAACTTGAGACACATTTGTACCCCAGGTAGCAAGAAGGTCCCACTCAATTGCTCAGTTTGCCTGTGTTGGCCACTGGGGTGGGGTGGGGTGATGGTTCTTGGCCATGACTACTTCCTCTACTTAGTGTCCATTTCTTTCTGCCTCCCCAGAGAGCCAGGTCATTCCTGGTGGCTCCTGGGCTAGGGGAGGCACTGGAGGATCTGCTGGGCTGACTAGGACCAGCGACAGAAGGTTCTGAGTGTAGAATCTGGAGCGCTCCAGCATGCTCTCCCTGCCCTGGGAGCCTGGTGCCTCCTCCGACAGGCCTAACTGTCACTGGCACTGCCCCCATCATTAGCCCAAAGACTGAGCAGGGTCTCCCAACCAAGGAGCTGGTACTGAGGTGTGGGGCCTTGTCCCCCATGCCCCACACACACTAGGCACTGGTCTTCCTCCAGCACTGCTGGACCACCCTCACCAGCAGAATCCTGAGCCTCACACAGGGAGCCCCTGGGGACTGAGCAGAGAGCCTGGAAAGAGAGGGAGGATGCTGCCTGTGGGTCTATGGGTGGCTTGTCTTTGTGCCGGGCTCTCCAGGGATGCTCTCACTTTTGTTGTTTATCTGAAGAACTTTGTTGAGGCTCATCTCCAGTTAGTGTTCCCAGAGCCAGCTGGAAGGAATCTGAAAATTATTCAGTCCCTGGCTTCCTACCTGTGTCTTGGCCGAGCCACTGGACAAGGAAGTGTGCTGGGCTCCGACGGGAGGACAGAGAAGTTCTGCCTTAGGCAGCCTTTTGAGTGAATGTGTAGTTATAAAAGCAGCCAAGGTACCACCTTTCATTGCTTCCTGCATCCTGTGTTTCCTCCTCAACTATTCTTGCAGGACCATATCCCTGTAGTGTTTTCAGAGAGGGTCTGCACACAGCAAACTTTCTAGGTTTTGGCTGTTTAAAGTTCTTCTTTTGGTCTAGTGTGGAGATGCATGC
The DNA here is from genome assembly GCA_902168325.1 of Peromyscus nudipes. Lineage (NCBI taxonomy): Eukaryota > Metazoa > Chordata > Mammalia > Rodentia > Cricetidae > Peromyscus > Peromyscus nudipes. Next base: position 12,845 of record CABHPH010151860.1, on the reverse strand, counting down.
CTTTAATTCTAGCACCCAGGAGGCAGAGGGGTGGATCTCTATGTGTTTGAGGCCAACCTGATCTAGATAGGGAGTTCCAAACTTAATACTGAGATTGTGTTTTATTTGACTGTGTATGCAATTCTAAATTTGAAAACATTTGCCCCTGAGGTTTGAAGGTAGTATCTGCTCTTATCCAGGACGAACTCAGATTCATTTCCATTCTCAGCCTACCTAAGGCAATCTGGCTTCTCCCTTTGCTTGGTGTATTGAAATCCCCCATACACTGTCACTGGATATGGATTCGTTTTTTTTTTTAAGATTTATTTATTTATCATATATACAGTGTTCTGTCTGCATATGTGCCTGCAGCCAGAAGAGAGCACCAGATCTCATTACAGATGGTTGTGAGCTACCATGCGATTGCTGGGAATTGAACTCAGGACCTCTGGAAGAGCAGCCAGTGCTCTTAACCGCTGAGCCATCTCTCCAACCCTGGATATGGATTATTTAAAAGATGTATTCTTCCATTTGGTACTAAATAGCCTCGGAGTGGGCTGCTGTTGTTTAATCTGGAGACCTCTGGGTTGTGGTGTTTTTGTTTTTTGTTTTTTGTTTTTTTCCAGAAATGTTCAGTGTGGCCCCTCCGCCCTCTGCTAAGGTCAAGTGTAGGAATGTCCAGTTACTGTCGGCTCACATGTTGCTTTCTCTATTCTCTAATAATAAAGAATAACTTTATTCGCTTTGATCAGATATGGGAATTCTTGATTATCCTCTGAGCTCTATTTGGTCATTCTTTCTGGGTCTTTTATTCTTTTGTGCTGCTTTTTGGAGCAATGTTGTACCTAGTCTTTGGTCTTCTCTGTTAATTTTCTCTTCGGGATCTGTCTCTTTTATTCCTGTAGAGTTCTTCATGTCAACCGTGATGTGTTTTTATACCCATGACTCCTGTTTGGTTCTTTTTCATGACCACTGTTCTGAGGTAATTCTCATCTCACAAAAGTTTGCTCTTGTTTTGTGATTATATACTAGCATCCCTTTTCTCTCAGAGTAATAAAGCTCTGGTTGCCTCTCCTTCCTTTGCTCCGTTGTTGACTTTGTCTCCTTCCCTCAGATTGGTGAATCTTCCTGTGTGTTCACTTTCAAAACTGGCATCTCATTTGAGGTTTTAGGCCTCTGTTGGCATTGACCATTAAGGAAGTGGGCAGTGGCTACGCCTGAGGCCTGTGAGTTTCTCAGTAAGAGTGGAGGAGTAGACTGTCCATCAACAGGGTTTCTCCGAAATTGATCTCATTTTTGGTGCCCATGGGCCTTCTAGGCTTCCAAGCCCTGCCCTCTCTCTGCTCCTGAAGATAACTCTCATTGTTCTTGTGTACTAAGACATCCACAGGTGCTCCTTGACAGGGCTGTGCCTAGAAGGTGAAGGGACCTGGGTGGTGTTGGACGGCTGTCCTGATGTAGAAACTCAACCTGTCTCCCTGTCAGAGGCTCCTGGCCCCCCCCCCACTTCTTGCTTCTTCCAGGGCCACCCCTACCTCTGCTTCCTTCTTGGCTGCCTCCTGCTCTTCTTAAGTTCTCCACCACCAGGCAGGGCATTTCGGTCTCTGCGGTTCCTCTCCACGGCTGAGGCCTTGTCAGCTGTCAGCTGACATTCCTATTTATTTCAGGCCAGGTGACTCCCATCTTATCTGAGAATGGGTATTATAGACTCACCGCCCATCCTATGGGTGATGTAGGTTATTCCTGTGGATCTAGCCCAGGAAAGGTGCAAGGAGAGATGCAGTCTTCTGTGGTGGACATGTCATAATCAGTGTCACAGTTTCTGTGTGGCCATATGATGGCTGGACTGTCTCCTGCAGAAGAACAGCCTTATTCAGGCCCACAGCTTCAGAGGTTCAGGCCTAGTTGCCTAGCTCCATTGTCTGTGTCTGGGCCATGGCAAGGCAGAATCATGGCCATAAGATGACGTAACAGAACAAACCTGTGAACTCTCTTGGCAGCAGAGAGAGAGGTGGTGGTATGGATGCTGTGCTAGCTGGCTCCCTGGTTCTTCCAACTTGGCCTGTAGGCCCCCAGTCTATGGAATGGTGATACCCACATTCAGGGCAGGTCTCTGCCTCTTCGGTAATGCTCTCTGGAGACTCCCTCACAGACTGGCCCAGAAGTGTGCTTTACAAATCTTCAAGGGGCTTCTCAACCCAACTAAGTTGATAATCAAAACTGACCATTGCCCCTTCCCTTGGTTTAATGTTGGAAGCACCCCTTACCTCTGTCATGGTAGAGGTTTGGGGGGCGGGGGCAGCTGCCTCAGTGTGAGTCTCCAGGAGAATACTTTGATCTCTCCTGCTTCATACCAACTGCTCTAGTCTAATCTTGGGAGGGGGGTTAATTGTTGAGGAATGGGTTTCTCAAGATTTGGGCCTGACGTGTTGAGTAGACCATTACCTATGGTAATGTGCTCAGCTCGGAGACACCAGCCGAACCCGGATAGAACGATCCTGTTTGTCGTATCCTGCTATTCGCTTGTCTGTAATTCTGCATTTCCCTCTGAGCACACCTCATGCGACGCCTCCTAATTGGCCTCTGTGCTCACTTGTTTCAGGGAGCAAGAGGACCTAATGGCTCCGTCGGCGAGAAGGTAATTGAGAACAGCTTTTCCCTCCCTCCTCTTTCCTTTGCTCCTGGTGTACCCCTGAGCCAGCAAAGCGAACCCATTAATGTCACAGAGCAAAGAGAAGCACTCCTCAGAGAGGTGGCGAGGGGAAGACAGGCCAGCCGGGACAGTGGGGAGCATGCCCCTGCAACGATTCCCCTTCCTCACCCCTCTAGTGAGCACCTTGGCCAAGGGAAATGCCAATTAGTGAGACAGCTGTTCTGTGCCGTCAAGCAGCGCCCATCGGAGAATTCCCCAACTTAATTAGCTTCAAGGAGTCATTTCCTTACTCAGGTGCACATGCTCCCCTTCCATGGGGGAATTGCAGCTGGTAACTATCCTGTCTTCTTCCTTACAGGGAGACCCTGGCAACCGAGGCTTACCAGGGCCCCCAGGGAAAAATGGGCAAGTTGGTACTCCTGGGGTCATGGGACCCCCAGGGCCTCCAGGACCCCCTGGACCCCCAGGTCCTGGATGTACAACAGAACTTGGATTTGAGGTACTTTCGCCCTTTCTGTGGCTGAAGAGTGACGGTTAGTAAGGACCATTGGAAGGCACAGCCATGCTGAGTCCCCTGTGAGCCCACAGTCCCAAGCATTCCCCCTGGCACAAGCAGGTACCTGGCAGTGAGCTCTGAAATCCTTGCTTCTGCTTCTTCCCCAGGACATCGAAGGTTCGGGGGACAGCCAGCTGCTGAGCAAACCCAGAATCTCGGGGCCCTCCTCTCCAAGTGTAGGTAGACTTTTATGAACCCTGTTATGAACGCTGTCCTGCTCTCATACCTGAGTGAGGAGGCTGTGGGGCCACCCTGGCCTTTCTCTTTTTTCGATGATTCACACTCGCTGTGCCTCCAGCCCTGAGCTATGCCGCCTGTGAGGTGCTCATTGAAGGCTGTAAGGTGCTCATCACAGGGTCTGAGCTGTGCAGCCTGTAAGGTACTCATCACAGGCCCCAAGCTGTGCGCCAGTAAGGAGCTCATTGCAGGCTCTCTCTACATAGAAGCTTTGCACAGACTCACGTAGGGAAACTTGATAGTCATCTTTGTCCCCACTGGCCAGTTCCTCACTACTGAGCATCTCTGCTTCATGGCTTCCTGTCACCATGTTAGAGTCACTTTGCCCCTTTAAAAAAAAAAAACCTGTGTTCCCAGCAGGTGCCCTGGTTGCTCCCTCATCCCTAGAAGGCACCGCCCTTGTCCTATGTGGTGTGCCTGAATGAAGACACTCCACTGGATCTTATGATCTCTGTCACATGGAACCTAGAGCCAAGTGCCCACGGAGTAACTTCTGGCACAGAAAACAGAGCTTCCTGTACACACAGGATCTGAGGGCAGAGTCAGGGGACACTTCCATGCTGGGAGAGGGCCTCTGGGGCTTGCCCTCTGTGGGTACTTCTTTTCTGACCCTGGGAGGGGAATTTCCCCCTCAACTTTTGATCCCATCACTTGGGACAGCATCGACTGCAGGGCTTAGGGCAAGATGACGAGATGCCAAGTAGACAGAATGCGCCAGAGGACAGGGGAAAACCAAAGACTGTCTCTTCATCTGTTTGGTTATTTTTTGTCAGGGTCCCAAAGGAGAAAAAGGAGAGCAAGGACCCAAGGTAAGTTAGCCCATCTGAGGTGGGGTCTTTCCAGATGGTTCATTATCCATGGATTGGGAGTTTTGTTCTTACTCCCCTCTGCTGTGCCTAGGGCGAACGGGGAATGGATGGAACGAGCACTGTGGGACCCCCTGGGCCCAGGGGGCCACCTGGGCGTGTCGAGGTCCTGTCCAGTGTGAGTATCATCCAGGCTGGAGCTTGCCCACATGCTTTCTGCTTTGCTAAAGGGGACAGCAGGTCACCCGACCCTTCAGGACTACAGGGCTGGTGGCTGTGCAGAGTGTCAGGGCCTGAGCCTGCCAGCATACCCACCTATCTGTCCCTGCCCCTGCATGCCACTGCTCTTCTACATAGGACCTGCAGAGTCTGCTCTTCCGTTTGGCAAGATCAGGGGTCAGACAGCAGCCTAGAAAGTACTGGAGTTCTGAGGACGCCCCAAATAAGTTTGACTTTCCTTCTCCAAAGCTGGAGACACAAACCTGAGATCACGTGCTCACTGCTGGCAAAGGGCGTGCTAACGGCCTTCACCCTGTGGGAGAGCTGCGTATGCCTGCTTGCTCACTGCTGGCAGAGGGCATGCTGAGGCTGACAGCCTCCACCCTGTGGGAGAGCCATACATGCCTGCTCACTAACTCCAGAGTCAGACAAGAGAGAGAAGGATGGTGCTGAGCATGCCCCAAACTGCCATCAGGAAGCATCTCCCGTCTTCCAGGGTGGGAGCAAAGAGGCCAAGAGAAGCCAGGGTTGTACCCCTGAGGGCCAGTTCTTGTCAGGGAGGTATCTTCAGATGAGCTCATTGGATGGCTCTTTGGCAATTTGTTAAAAAAAATATATATTAATAGACAGATTCCAAAATTTCACTTGGAAAGCTCTCCACATGGATGAACAAAGCAAGCCTCTCCCCACACTGACCTCCATTCCCAGGGAAGTAGTAACTTGTGGTTTTGATGTCATTAATCCATATCACGAAACAAAGGCCTGGTAACATGCCTGTCCTCCTACGTGTTCCTTGTCTTTTGCTTGTCCCCACCTGAGTGTCATTTAAATCTCTGTGTCATTAACCCTCTGATGCAAACACTCATGCACACACACACACACACACACACTCTGCACCAGGCCCAGGGTTTAAAGGTGACTAAGAAACACACATTCCTTGCAGTTAAGCGGATGACTAGGGAGAGTGTGACCCAGAGGCCAGAGACCAAAGAGAGTTGGAACAGGGGAGGAAAGTGAGTTTGAGATATGAGAAATCAAGGAGGACTTTCTGGAGGAAGTATCTTTTGGCAGGGTCTAGACAAGGGAGGAGGGTTTTCCTGAGCAGGCATGAGGCTAGGACTCTCAGTGACTCTGGTGTCCTGGTGGCAGTGGCACCTTGAGTCAAGGGAGGAGATAGAACTGTGTGGGCTGTGCCAGGACACCAGAAACTCGCTGACAGTGGGTAGCAGGCTTGGGGGTCACTAGAGTTATGGAGAGAAGCTACTGTGACTGGATCAGATGTATGTCTGCCTGTCCATCCATCCATCCATTCATCCATCCGTCCATCCATCCATCCATCCATCCATCCATCCATCCATCCATCCATCTATTCATCCATCCACCCATCCATCCATCCATCCATCCATCCATCCATCCATCCATTCATCCATCCACTCACCCACCCACCCATCCATCCATCCATCCATCCATCCATCCCTCTGTCCATCAGATATACACATACTAGGCCTTTGAGAAAGACCATGACATTTCTAAGAAAATAACAACCAGGCAGACAGACAAGAGAAAGGCCAGAAAAAAAAAAGTCCCAAAGACCTGGAAAAAGAATGACCAGAGTTAAGAGGAAAAGAGTGTGATTTAAAAGTGCCAAGTGTGTGGGGAAATAGACGATCTTGAGTGCTTGTGGGGGAAGTGTAAATTGCACAGCCTCTTTGGAGAGCTCCCTGACAGTCTGTTCAAACTAAAAATAGATGTCTTCCAGAATTGCACATGGAAAGCTCTCCACACAAGATGATTGAGTAGAAAAGAATGAGTTGAAGGGGAGTTCACACAGCCTGATGCCATTTATGTAAAATAACGACATACATGAGTTATTTTATACATTCATACATACACAGATATTATATATATTATATATGGGCACACATATGTATGTATGTATGTATGTATGTATACATGTATTTACAATTTTAAAAGAGAGAAGGCGTTCATCTACTGGGTAATTTTAAAGTTAATTAAAAAGGAAAATGACAGGCAGACTGGGACTGTTTGATGGGGTGTGGGAGGGTTGGGTATGCTTGGCAGTGGCTTTGGGGTGTGATCAATGTACTCCATGCTGGGTGACTTCAGCTAGGGCCTCCTTGCCAGAAGCAGGGAGGAGCACATGCCGTCCTTCGTCCTCACTGAGTAATTTTTCTCTTTCAGTCTTTGTTCAACGTCACTAATGGATTCATGAATTTCTCGGACATTCCTGAGCTTGTGGGACCTCCGGTTTGTATCTGTGGCTGCCCCTGAGTAAGGCTTCTACCCGGACACCCCCACTGGAAGTGCTGGGTTGGGTTGGAATCCTTTAAGCTTCTGGAGCATAGAGCCAGAGTCTATCGAAGTCAAAAGAAAGGAAAGCTGAATTTTTGAGAAGTTTTTTAATACTAATTTCATCGTGCAGAGTTGCGTGGAGCAGATGTTTTCAGTCCCATGCACCAGAGCTCTGTGTGAGATCAGAGAGCAACTCGTACCATGCCATCCGGGCAATGCTGGGGGCCTGCCTGTGTCGGCTGAGTCTCATTTCTTAGAACAGGACTGTCCTAATGGGACACTGGAGCCAGAGGAGGATTGAGGCTAACTTCAGCCATTCTCACACCATTTTAGAGATGAGGAAAGGAACATACAAGGCTCTCACATGACTCCCTCGAGGCTTTAGCATTGACCCACACTAGATAGGGTCTCAAAAGAAGGAAGTGGTTTCCCTTTGTTCTTAAACTCCCATGGCATCTGATGGGCATCAGGCAGGAAAAAAGTACTGGCCATAGGAGCCTTGGGGTCCAGCCTCATCTCCCAGGATATCCATCTATCTATCTATCTATCTATCTATCTATCTATCTATCTATCTAT
>CABHPH010151859.1:31300-56265 GCA_902168325.1 Peromyscus nudipes | reverse complement strand
CACACACACACACACACACACACACACACACACACACACACACACACGGAGGGGGCTGCCCAATTTATCCTTCTCTTTAGAGACTTCACCATGAAGGATCTCCTTGAAGCATGGAGGCCAGCCTGAGAATCTTGCCTGGGATTACACCGGGAGGTTGGAGGAGGCCTCGCTAGGCCAGAGCACCAGCCCCCACACCCCGCCCCCACTGTGATCAGATTCCCTTGGCACCACACTGGAGCCTTGGCAGGGGAAATTTTTTCCATCCTCTCTGGACCTCTCAGCCAAACAGCCCCTGGGGGTGGGAAGGCTTGGACTCTGGGGGCACCATGTGCCTGCTCTCTGCAGCTGTGGCAGCCCAGATCTCCCTTGGCTCTGCTTCTTACCTTTGCCCCTTCAAAAGCACCTTCAGGCCTCCTTTCTTCTGCTGACCCCCTTTGTATATCCCTACACCTCCCAGGACCCCACCGAGCTGAGCCCCTACCAAGCATCCCTTAGCCCATCTCCTGTCCTCAGGAGGCCTCCTCACCACTGCACTGTGCTTTCCTAGGTCTCAAGTGCCATGAGGGCAGAACTGAGGACATCTTGGTCACTAGGGTACTTTTGCCAGGGTATAGTGATAGTTTCGCAAGGTTAACTAAGTGAATGAATGAATGAACTAATGAATGAATGGAGCCTGCTCCACTCTCTTCTCCTTTCTGTCTGATCTCCCATACTACCCCACCTATTGGGAGAATACGGGGATCTCTTGGGACCCAGGAGTCATGTGCCCTGTGGTCCCCACAGAAGCCGCTACAGCCTCTCTACGACGGGAACTCCTCCGTCTGCAGCACAGCTGACTACAAACCCCCTGAAGAGGACCCTGAGGAGCAGGCTGAGGAGAACCCTGAGGGGGAGCTGCCTGAGGAATGCTTCACGGAGGGTGAGGACACACCTACAGACCAGCCCCCCACCCAGGCCAGAGGAGGGCTACAGAAATACACAGGGTTTTCTTCCCTGGTGCCTCTCAACTTGCCTTACCTGGGAACCCAACACCTGAGCCTGAGAAGCCTAGGCTGGGTGAGATGGGGGAGCATGGGGCAGCTGACGTCCTGAGCTTGCTTGTGAACCATCTTTTTCCTCCTGTGTCCATCTTAGCAGCCATTGGCACAGGGATGGAATAGGCTGTAGAAAGAGTCCTTGAGCCCCCATGGGAACCAGATGGAGCCAGGTGTGGGGAGGAGGTGGGGCCCTGGTCTTGGGGCAGCATGACAGAGGGCGGGAAGGTGCATCCTGAAACACCCAATGGCCAGTGACCTGTACCACCCCGCTTCCCAGCCTGTGTGCAACGCTGCCCCTGCCTCTATGTGGACATCTCCCAGGGCCGTGGGAAAATGTGGTGGACGCTGCGCCGGGCCTGTTTCAAGATTGTTGAGCACAACTGGTTTGAGACCTTCATTGTCTTCATGATCTTGCTCAGTAGCGGAGCCCTGGTAGGCACCTTCCCCCGGGGGGCAGGGCAGGAGCAGAAGCAGGGGCCTTGCTCCTTAAGGCTCCCACCCCTTAATACCAAGGGTGGATGCAGATAGGACACTTCCAAACCCAGAGAATCCAAAGGGAGACTCATCTATATTTCTGACAGATGTTTTTAGAAGTGTGTGTGTGTGTGTGTGTGTTTGTATGTGTGTTTGTGTGCATGCATGTAGAGGCCCGAGATGGATGGTAGCCTTCTTTCTCCGCTGTTCTCTACTTTCTGTATTGAGGTAGGGTCTCTCACTGAACTCAGAACTTACTGTCTAGTCTAGGCTGGCTGGCCATCTTGCTCCAGAGATTTCCTGTCTCTGTCTCCTGAGTACTGGGATTATAAGCAAGCGGCCACCTCCATCTAGCCTGATATAGGTTCTGTGATTCTGAACTCCAGCTCTCCTGCTTACAGGAAAGCAGTGGTCTCTCCCCAGCCCAGCATCAGTTTCCAAAGTAGAAGACAGGGTCCTTTGTTTTACAGCCTCTATCCCCTCAGCCGGTGGGGAGGCAGGTGGGCCCTGGGAATTTGGAGTTAAGGGTAGACAGGACTGAAGATACATCACTGTGGACCTCCAGCACCTGGTTGAGAACTAAGACTCCTTCCTTACCAGGAAGTTTGCCCCTTCCAGTGATAGACCGGGGGCTGGAAGATGCTCAGGGGTGTACCAATCTACCTCCCAAGGAAGAGCCCTGGGAACCAGCAGCAGCAGGCAGGATGGGGGAACAGAGCTTGCTGCCCCAGCTTCTGAGCCCCTGGCCATTGTGGGTTGTACTGGTGTCCCCAGGCCTTCGAGGACATCTACATCGAGCAGCGGCCGGTCATCCGCACCATCCTGGAATATGCCGACAAGGTCTTCACCTACATCTTCATCCTGGAGATGCTGCTTAAGTGGGTGGCCTACGGCTTCAAGGTGTATTTCACCAACGCCTGGTGCTGGCTCGATTTCCTCATTGTGGACGTGAGTCCCCCCGGGTCTGGTCACACAGCCAGATGTCAAGACCTTTAGGGAACCCAGGCTCTTGGAGGTGGGACCTCTCCAAATTCACGCAGAGAGTCAGGCCCCCAGGTCAGCACTGCTCCCTATAGGCTGACCTCTTGCTTCCAGATACTACAGCCCAGGCCTGGGGCCTTATGATCCCTGCCAGTGCAAGGGCAAGATTTCATCTTTGATAGGCATACAGGACCATACAAGACGGGAACTATCTTTCCCATTTACTGTCATAGGTGACATCATTGAGGGGTACCAGAGGTCACAGGCTACTCTTACCACCAGACAGGATCATCCACCAGGGATGGGATCTACAGGAGACAAACAGAAATTGGGATTCGCCTCTTGTTGTCCCAGGCTGGAGGAAAGCCAGGGACCTTGCACCTCCTGAACACACATTTCCTACAGGTCTCCATCATTAGCCTGGTGGCCAACTGGCTGGGCTACTCTGAGCTGGGGGCCATCAAATCCCTGCGCACACTGCGGGCCCTGCGTCCCCTGAGGGCACTGTCGCGATTTGAGGGCATGAGGGTGAGTACTGGATGGGGGAATGCTAGGGAGGGCTCAGGGCATGGGAGCAGCCACCCATGGGGCAGGATTACAAGGTACTTGACAATATGTTGGTCAACCAGGGGCAGGTAGAAGGCTCAAATTGCTGATGACTGGAGTTTAGGGCTGTGACCCATCTCCAGGAAGCCCCGTTCCCATTAACTTACCCCTGCCACCACTGGAGGGCAGCAGAGGCTGCTGCAGTGGCCTGGAAGACTTGAGGCAAGAGGAAGGAAGGTTGGCCTGTGGGTTTATGGGTCTCCCTACTTCAGATTGGGGGCCCCCAGGGCCCTATAACAGGAACACGTGAGCAAGTACTTCTGCTTCAGTACTGAGCCTGCCCCTCTTGAGCGTGGAACCATGCTTTTGGCTTCAGGGGCACTTTAGCGAAGATTCCCCAGAGGTCCGAGAGAGCAGAAGTCACAGGTGAACACAGGGTCTGGGCAAGATCAATGGGACTTCCGTCAGGGACGGAAGACCTGCTGGGAATGAGATCTCATTCCAGGGCAGTAGCAAGCTCAGCCTAAGCACTCCAACCTCCCCAGTTCATGTAAGATCCTGGCCCAAGGCTGGGCCCCCAGTCCTGGTGCTGGGGACCTCAGCCCGCTGAGAGAAATAACCTGCTCGTGGCCAACTGGGTGGTTTGAAGAAACACATAGCATCCCCAGCTCCTGCCACCAACTCTGTCTAGAGGTCATGAGATAGCTCTTACTTAAAGGGGAACTGATCAGGCTAGGGTGTGGCTTGGTTGGTAGAGTGGTCACCGAGCATGCACAAAGCCCTGGGGACAATCCCCTGAACCTCATACATTAGGTGTGGTGGCACACACCCCTAATCCCAGCACTCAGGAGGTGGAGGCAGGAGCAGCAGCTCAAGGGCTTCTTCAGCTACACCGCAAGTTCAAATCCAGCCTAGGATACATGAGACTCTGTCTCAAAAACACTTAAAAAGGGGTGGGGGTGGCGGCAGCAGGGAGCACAGTTCTCAGATTCAGCCAAGACTAAAACAGTTTGGTAAGCCTATATGGCCAGGGCCGGTAAGGGACAGGGGCCTGACCCTGAATCCTATTGCTCTGCGAACCTTGGTGGTTTCTTTTAGGTCCTTTCTGTGTCTTTCACTGATGCGGTGAGCCAAGCCAGGTCACATGGGCTGAGTTTCCTATGGGGCTAAGAAAGCGTGTTTATCTCCTGCCTTGTGACCCATGACCTGGCAGCTTCCAGAGAAGCCTGGCACCCTCACTCTGCCTTGATGGCTCCAGCCAAGCAAAGAGCCCTTCTAAGAGGACCAGTCTGCTAGCTCCCTACCCCTACCCCTTACCCCTGCACCCATATGACCCAGCAGACTCCTCTCCCACTAGGACTGGCTAAGATTAGCCCTTCCTGACTGCCAGTGCTCAGCTCTGTCTGGTCCCCTGGCTGGGAGTCCCCTGTTAGATGCCTGAGAGTGGCTCTAGTAATGACCCCCCACCACCACCCTGGCCCCTAGGTGGTGGTGAACGCCCTCCTGGGAGCCATCCCCTCCATCATGAATGTGCTCCTTGTGTGCCTCATCTTCTGGCTCATCTTCAGCATCATGGGGGTCAACTTGTTTGCTGGGAAGTTCTACTACTGTGTCAACACGACCACCTCTGAGAGATTCGACATCTCTGTGGTCAACAACAAGTCTGAGTGTGAAAGTCTCATGCACACGGGCCAGGTCCGCTGGATGAACGTCAAGGTCAACTATGACAACGTGGGTCTGGGCTATCTCTCCCTCCTTCAGGTGGTGAGTGACACCCACTGAGCCTTCTCAGAACCGGGTAGAAGTGCCCAGTTGTCCCTCATCATATCAGAATCCACTATTCCATGTTAGGGGTGGCCAACTCTTTCTGCAATGCCATGGGACCTGGAGGTAGTGTTTATCTCTCTCTAGTCTATTTGATGCTGCCCAGTGAGGTCCTGGCAGTTGGTCTTTGGAGAGGGCTTGATTAGGGAAGGGAGGGAGACATGAATGGTGGTGTATGGGACAGCCCCTCACCTCATGACCTGCCATGATCTCTCAGGCCACTTTCAAGGGTTGGATGGACATCATGTATGCAGCCGTGGACTCCCGGGAGGTGAGTTGGCTCACTGGGTTGATAAGTAAGTTAGAGGGAGCTGATAGTGGTCCATTCTGCCATCCCCACATCCACCCCACCTCCACCTCGCCATGCTAGCTCTTTGGTAGCCCAGCAGCCTGGGGAGGAGGGGAGTCCCGCTCATAGTTCTTTGGGGAACAAAGAGAAACCCGGTGCATGTACCTCACCTTGCAGAAGGAGGAGCAGCCACACTATGAGGTGAACATCTACATGTACCTTTACTTCGTCATCTTCATCATCTTTGGCTCCTTTTTCACGCTCAATCTCTTCATCGGTGTCATCATTGACAACTTCAACCAACAGAAGAAGAAGATGAGTATCCAGCCCTCCCCAAAGGACCGCCCCCCCCACCCCCATGCCCCATCCACTTATTTCTTCCTGTAGTCATCAGCTGCCTAAGCAGCCCTGAGCAGTCACCGACCTGGATACCTGGGGCAGCAAGCATAGATTGAAATCCCACTAGGGGACCAAACCGTGACTTGACCCCTATAAGTTTCATTTTCCCAATCTATAAAATGAGGTGGACATTGGAGCCAGACAAGGTGACACACACCTGAGTTTCAGCACTAAGTGGTCTGGGGCAATAAGTTTACCAGTTGTAGGCCAGCCTGGGCTACATAGTGTATTTAAGGCCAGCCTATGCTACAAAGAGAGACCCTATCTCAATAACAATAAATTAAGTAGATACAAGCTAAGGACCCATTGGTGAAGCATTAGTGGAACTCAGCTTGAAACTGGGAAATGGCCCTGAAACCCTCTCGCTCCCTCCTTCTTTTACTCATCCACCCTTCTTCAGAGCCAGTTTCCCCCTTCCCCACCCCTCCACCTCCAGCCCCACCAGATGCTTCTCAAGGGGTACAGTCCACCTTCAAGGCAGTGCTTGAGCTGGGGGGTCCTGGGAGCAGGGAAAGGGACCCGTCTCAGTCTCACTGTCTCTGTCCTACTATACTTCGGAGGGAAAGACATCTTCATGACAGAGGAGCAGAAGAAATACTACAACGCCATGAAGAAGCTTGGCTCCAAGAAGCCCCAGAAGCCCATTCCCCGACCTCAGGTATCAGGCTCTGGGCCCCTCCTCCAGTGACCTGTAACGGCTGCCGCCTGAGGGGACAGCAGATGTCCACGCAGCCTTTGCTCTGCTCCACGTTTGAGGACTCAACCTCACAAAGGCTCTGCTCACAAACACAGCAGGTGTCTCTAGGCTCCTGTTACTGATTGCCCCTCACCTAGCCCCACACAACTTCCCAGTATCCACCCACCTTCTCAAGTGAGACCTCTGGCCTGTGAGACAGGGGCCCCAACAAGGAGCCAGAAGTGGATGTACACACATCCCAGCAAACGATGACTTGGGAAGAGGGGTAGAGATGATTTAGGAACTGTGTAGGGAGGAAGGGTCTTAAAGTGGGGACCGATGAACACAGACGCACCCCCCACACAGAGAATGATGTGTTTCCAGACCCTTCCCTCCTGTGGCATACTTCACCACCATGCTTCGCACCTACTTCCTCCCTCTCCCCCTCCCCCTCCCCAGGCCTCTGTTGTGCCATCCTGCACCTCCCGCTCATACCCATCCTGTCTGGGTCTTGATCGTATCCCCCGACTCCATGTCCCACATGTGCGCGTTCCGTCCCACTGCAGAACAAGATCCAGGGCATGGTGTACGACTTCGTGACAAAGCAGGTGTTTGACATCTCCATCATGATCCTCATCTGCCTTAACATGGTCACCATGATGGTGGAGACGGATGACCAGAGCCAGCTCAAGGTGGACATCCTATACAACATCAACATGGTCTTCATCATCATCTTCACAGGGGAGTGTGTGCTCAAGATGTTTGCTCTGCGCCATTACTACTTCACCATCGGCTGGAATATCTTCGACTTTGTGGTGGTCATCTTGTCCATCGTGGGTGAGCTGGCAGGGCCACACCAAGATGAGTCATTCAGGGAAGCCTTCCCTCATGCAGATAGACCTACTATGGCCCCAGCACACGCACACACCTATACAAGCACACACATGTGTCTGCCATTCTTTCACCTGTAATGCACAGAGGAATGCATGGCTCACAGGCCACCTGTCATCTGTGCACACATGAAGCCAGCAGGTGTGTGCTTGGGTGGCCACATGCTGAGCCAAAAGGACGAGAGAGGGCTGAAGGGGTAGTTCGTCGATCAAGAGCTTGCTGCAAAGGCGCAAGGATCTGGGTCTGATCCTCAGGACCCACGTAAAGAAGCCAGGCATGGTGGTGCATGCTTGTGATCTCAGCACTGAGGTAGTGGAGACAGTTGGGACCCTGGGGCTCACTGGCCAGCCAGCCTAGCCTAATCATTGGGCCTCAGGGCCAGTGAGAGACCCTCTTTCAAAAAACAAGGTGGAGGTATCTCAGGAGAAATGATACATGTGGTTTTTCTCTGGCCTGTGTGCATGCACACACAAATGCATACGGAAAAATAAGTATGTACATACATGTAAACATCCACACAAATAAGAAAAGGGTTCCAGAATCTAAACACTGAGAGGAGAACAGATTTGTCTTCAATCACGACATTAAGCAGGTACTGTCTATTGAGTGTTTACTGCATGCCAGGCATTTACTATGTGCTTAGCGGGCCTGGCCTTACTCTTTCATGGTAGTGCCATTTCACTCCCATTTTACAGATGAGAACAAGCCACACAGCTATTCTCTCCTCCCCACTTTCTCTCACCTGTGGTATCTGCAAACAGATTTAAGGATGGGCCCCCATCAATTTTAATATATCCCACCTCCAACTGTCAGGACAAAGTAACCCGGGGCCCCCAAGAGCTCTAGGAGAAGCCATAGGCAGAGGGTTGAGCACACAGGGCCTGCCCTCCATGTCCCCAGTGCCTGACCCAGCCTCTGTTTCTCTCTATAGGCCTTGCGCTTTCTGACTTGATACAGAAATACTTTGTATCACCCACACTGTTCCGTGTGATTCGATTGGCACGGATTGGGAGAGTCTTGCGTCTGATCCGTGGGGCCAAGGGCATCCGGACACTGCTGTTTGCCCTCATGATGTCACTGCCTGCCCTCTTCAACATCGGCCTCCTCCTTTTTCTGGTCATGTTCATCTACTCCATCTTCGGCATGTCTAACTTCGCCTACGTCAAGAAAGAGTCGGGCATTGATGACATGTTTAACTTCGAGACGTTTGGCAACAGTATCATCTGCCTCTTTGAGATCACCACGTCAGCTGGCTGGGATGGGCTTCTGAACCCCATCCTCAATAGTGGGCCCCCAGATTGCGACCCGACACTGGAGAACCCAGGCACCAACTTCAAGGGTGACTGTGGCAACCCATCCATTGGCATCTGTTTCTTCTGTAGCTACATCATCATCTCCTTCCTCATTGTAGTCAACATGTACATTGCCATCATCCTAGAGAATTTCAATGTGGCCACTGAGGAGAGCAGCGAGCCCCTCAGTGAGGATGACTTTGAGATGTTCTATGAGACCTGGGAGAAGTTTGACCCTGATGCTACTCAGTTCATCGACTACAGCCGCCTCTCTGACTTTGTGGACACCCTGCAGGAGCCGCTGAAAATCGCCAAACCCAACAAGATCAAGCTTATCACATTAGACCTCCCCATGGTGCCGGGGGACAAGATCCACTGCCTGGACATCCTCTTTGCCCTGACCAAAGAGGTACTGGGTGACTCTGGGGAGATGGATGCCCTCAAGCAGACCATGGAGGAGAAGTTTATGGCAGCCAACCCCTCCAAGGTCTCCTATGAGCCCATCACCACCACCCTCAAGAGGAAGCAGGAGGAGGTGTGTGCTATCAAAATCCAGAGGGCCTACCGCCGCCACCTGCTGCAGCGCTCTGTGAAGCAGGCATCCTACATGTACCGCCACAGCCAGGATGGCAACGGAGGCGGAGCCCCCGAGAAGGAGGGCTTGATTGCCAACACCATGAACAAGATGTATGGCCCTGAGAATGAGAACAGCGGTGTGCAGGGCCAGGGGGAGGAGGAGAAGGGCTCTACAGGGGATGCTGGACCCACCATGGAGCTCACACCCACCAGCCCCTTGGACACTGCCCAGACTCCTCCTCCTCCTCCATCAGCATCACCACCATCATCAGCATCACCACCATCATTAGCATCACCACCACCATCAGCACCACCACCACCATCACCACCACAGGGGCAGACTGTGCGGCCAGGGGTCAAAGAGTCTCTTGTATAGAGAGCGGTATCAAGGTGGCCAGCTGAGCACTGACACAGGCCTGAAGCTCCCATGACAGAGCTGTGTGCAGAGCTGGAGGATGGGACTTTGAGGCAGGGGCTATTCAGGGCTTGACCCCTGGGCTGAGGGAAATGGAAATTGTGCCAGGGCTCAGGTGGGGCCGAAGCCCCTGCCTCCCAATTTCATCTTTACATTGCTGTGACAGACATTCTCTTGGCCAGGACACCAGAATGCTGTTCCCTACTTGGGAAAGAGCCAGTATATCATGGAGGGATTGGCTACTCTTAAGGGCCCAAATCCCCCAGCTCTAGCCAGGACAAAGACAAGTCTTAACCTCAAAAACCTCCACCTGACCCCAGGGCTTAGCCAGCGCTCCCATCTCTGTGACTCGGACGCAGCTTCCCCTGCCAGTTCAGGAGTGCCCTGTAAAAAGAAAATAGTTCTGGTACCGAAATTGCTGCACAGAGCCAATTGGCCACTGGATCCGGATGTATCAGGCTGGAAACATGACTTCTGAAACCTTTCACCCAGTCATATCCAGGCCGGTGGACAGCTCCCCTGGCTGGCCCCTGGGGGGAAGAACCAAGGAAGGATTCCCCTCGGGAATTATCTTTCTCAAGGATGCATGGATGGGTCCTACAGGCTGGGTCCTGCCAGCTGCGTTCATGCGCTTGGGCCTGAGCCCCCAGGTCTGGCTGCGGTCAGATTTGATACTCTCTAAGAAGAATCTATTCGCTCCCTCTTTCCTCTCTCTGCCTTCCTCTGACCCCCAGGGCTGAGACCTCTCCTCCTTCTTGTCTAATCTCTGCCCATCTCTTCCCTGCTCCTTGTCTTTCCTGCTTCCTCAAAGTGACCCTGAGAATGTTAGAACCGAGCCCACGGGAGAGGTATTGATGCTGGGCTAGGGCATGCCGTCAAGAAAGGCCCACCAGGTTTGGCTTCAGTCTTCCTGCTGCCTGGGAAGGAAAGCCATTTGCTTTCTTCTCTTTCTTTTTGTTTTTTGAGACAGGGTTTCTCTGTGTAGCCCTGGCTGTCCTGGAACTCACTCTGTAGCCCAGGCTGGCCTCGAACTCACAGAGATCCACCTGCCTCTGCTGGGATTAAAGGCGTGCACCGCTGCCGCCGCCGCCGCCGCCGCCACCGCCGCCACCACCAACACCACCCAGCTGAAAGCCACTTTCTTTAGCTCTGCTCACCAGGACCAGGTTCTGCTGACTCTCAGAGAACAGAGATCAGGCTCAGAAGAGGGAGCGAGGGTCCTGCTCAGGGGTCTTTGGATTCAGACACTTGTGTGTGTTCCTGTACATCTGTGTGGTTGCGCACCTGCTTGTGAGCCTGAGTTCATGTGTTTGTACGCAACCGTATGTATGTGAACCACTTGTGTCTGCAGACACACATGTATCTGTGAATGTTTGTGTCTGTGTGTGTCAGTGTGACAGAGAGGGAGAAGAGAGGATGGAAGTGTGTGTCTCCACTGCGGGTTTGATCATCTAAGTATCCCTAAATGCAGGAGAGTGAGTTTTGCTGTGAGGGAGTAAATAAGGATGAACACACATTCTAAACTTTGCGCTTGCAGTCCTACTTGGCCTAAATTCCTTTTTTTTTTTTTTTTTTTTTTTTTTCCTTCTTGGTTCTCATAAACAGTTTGAGTAAAACTCAGGAATTGGCACAACTTTCAGAACAAGGTGCGTGTGCACACACCTGTGTGTTCACATATGTGCACACCTCGGGTCAGTATCCTCGCTTGCTCTGCTCTCTCAGCCCTCCCCGCCTCACCTGAATATCCCTCTGGCTCCCTTCTCGGAGACTCGCTTTTCCCCTGTCTCTGTTTCTTGTGCTCACACCCACGGTCTCGTCCCCACTCTGTGTCTCCTTCCCGTGTCTCTTCTGTCGAAGGAGTTGAGGTCTCCTTCCTATGACAACTGACTGTCCCTTTAGAAAGCTTCCCCAGTGAGAGTCAGTAGTCCTCTGCCCAGAACCCGCCAACCACGCCTTTCCCACACGGGCCCAGTCTGGTTTGGCCCCCAGAGCCTCAGGAATCTGTTGGGTCTGACGTTCTCCACCAGCTGCAGAAATCACTGCAGAGGAAGAGCCGTGAGCAGAGTCTGCAGTTGCTGCCCGTGGACCTCTCTAAGGAGTGAGCTCTCCTCCCACCTTGTCTAGGTGGGAACCAGCTCAAAGTCAGGCTGTCGGATAAGCTGCTTTGTACAGTTCTTATAATAAACTCTCCCCTGGTGCCTCTGGAATGTGGTCTCCTTCTGCACCTCCATGCAGGTGAGGGCTGAGGGAGGCAAGAAGAAGGGTAAACCAGCAATTGTGCCAAGTAGGGATGATGCAGGAGCCTCTGGGAGCCAGGACAGGAAGAGGAAGTCCAGGCTCGTCCTCACACTCCTTCTCTTCTAATGGGCAGCCCCCCAAAACATGTGTTGGAATCCTGCGTCCGTAGCCCCTGTCTCTAGAGGCCCCTTTCACCTCTCTGTCCCCTCATCCAGACCTTAAGGCACCTGTGAGGTTCATGGTAGTTCACCCTGCTCTGAGGGGCGGTTTTCTCAGGAGTGCCCTGGTCCCCACCAGAGCCCAGGGCCACATGGTCCTCTGCAGAGCAGAGACCATTTCTTACAAAGCAGGCTCAGTGCATGTGCCCAGTGGATGGGGTGTCATTTTACATGGAAGTATATTTTCTAGAGCAATTCCTGACTCTAAGCATGAACACTCCTGAGCTTGGGTTCACCTAATCTGCTGGGTTCCTGTGCCTCCTCCCCGGGGAAGAGGTCTCTTCTCACTTACTTCTCCAGAACTTATTTGGGTCTCCCTAGCCCCGAGGACAGAAGGATTGCAGGGGGCCCCAGCCCATCTTTCCTGGATCTCTGGCAGAAGAAGAAAGGAAAAACGTGTGGGGGGTGTAGATAGCAGTGGCTTGGGTCTCAAAATTCTCCCTCCCCATTCCTCTCTTGGTAGAGTGCTCACACACAGCCAAGGACGCAGGGCAGCTTCGGGTGGGCATGGCCACCCTATGGAGAATGGGCTACTGGGATTGCCTCTATTTCATACAGATAAGAAGTCTTGGTCTCTCAGCAGTTAGGACTGGGCACTTTCTCCCTGGGTGCTGTTGGCAGATCAGGCTGAGAAATTACTGCATGGGCCATGATCCATCTTATCCAGAGCCTTTGTGAGCCAGGGGCACCGCCGTGACTGTCACGGTTGCTCAGGCGCATCTCCAAGTGCTCCTAGGTGAAGGACTTTGGCTATAGCACCTGGGGTTGAACCTGAGTTTACCAGCCTCTCCTCGTCCTGGCAACTAAGATCTACAGGCCCAGGATACTGAGGGAAAGGTTTGAGCTCTTCTTTCTCAGACACACTTCCTAACCTCTCCCATCATGGAGTCCCTGACTTCTTTCCACACGCCTGAGCACCTTGTTTCTCTCCTGTCTTCCATGTCTTGTTTTGGTGCTGTCTTCCTGGAAAGGGGAAGAGAGAGGTCACCAGATGTTGGGCCGTGTAGCTAGGACAGCCCAGGGCAGAGGCGGGGGTGGGTTACAAGGCCTCCTGTTCTGGGAAGGAATGAGCGTCACACACTTGTACAAGGCTTAGTGATACGGTCACTAGCAAGGGAACAGCATGGCCCAAACTGTGACAAATAGCCCTGTGGTGGTGGGGCCCCACTGGCTCCCTGCCTGGCATGAATGGGAATGAAGCCCAAAGGGCTCATCTGCATCCCTCCTATGGGGATGTTGATGTCAACCACCCCCTGCCAACCCCTTGTGACCCCCCCATACACCTGAGCTCAGAGCCACCTCCTAAGCAATCACTGCCCCTGTACAGCCCAGACAGCACGTGTGTGACCCCTGAAAACTTTGCTATTAACCTCCCAACTTTGAGGTTCACTAGCCTCAAAGCCAACAAGCCTTCTATCATTACCTCCTCAGGGTGCAGTCTACTGAGAGGAGGGACCCCGGACTTTGACTCACTGCCAGGGGAGGGTCTATGATCCCCATGCTGACCTTAGGCGACATTCTTTTTCTGGTGCTGTGTCTCCTGTGAGCTGAACATCTGACACCTTTTCAGAGAATTTTTTTTTCCATTGGGAACATCTGGAAAGAATCAAAAACATGTGGAACTGCCCGGAATGAGTTGTTTTTCATATAAAAATTTAACCCTCTTACCCCCAATTTCCATAACCCAGGACCTCGGCCTACTATACTCCCTTAGTAGCTGACCCTCAGACCCTCACACTGTCAAGTGAGGAACAGGCTCAGGACGGAGGTAGGCGTGTCTGGACACCACCGCTCTCACCTTCCAACCCTGCTGTGGGAAGAAAAGGGCAGCTATTCTCCAAATGTGGGCCATCTTGCCAGCCACACAGGCTGCTGTGGGGCCAGTGAGATGTAAAGAGACTACCAAATATTCAACATCTGTCTGTCTTTCCTGGGGATCAGGACACAAGACAGAAAAAGAAGCTTCTAGGGGGAGACACAAGACTCGAAGACGCGAGGCTGCTAAGGGTTGCCCAGACACTGAGGCAAGGACACAAAGCTAAGCTCAGATGAACCCCTGAATGCTGTGGTCCCTATGGTCATGCTTGCTGTCAAGATAGAGCCAAAGAGCCTACAGAACCAGAGGGCTCTCCCATCTCAGCCTCACCCCCTGCTCAGGACCCCTAGAGGAACATACAACGCTTTGGTGACCTCAGCATCCCACAGAATTCCCGGAAAAGCCCCTTCAACCATGATGGTTATGTGGCCGATTTTCCCTAAGTGGTTTCTACTTAAGTCCAGCCCCTTTGGCGACCCACAGCAACCTCATATGCAAGGAGAGGAGGGTCCTGTCAAGGCCCTAGGCTGTATCTTTTTCTATCAGTTGGCATATTTTTGCACAAGAACCTCTACAGCTCCCTTCCCACAGAGTCAACTTTTGACATGGCTTTCTGTACTCCAAGGAACTTTTCTCTGGGCCTCTCCAACAGCCTGGTATGAGTCTGTCCCCTGCACTGTCCTTCCTCAGTATACCTCTTCCTAAAGGATAAAGGCTGCCCAGGGCAGAGAGCCCAAGGTCAGATTAATTTAAGCAATGGTTCTCATCCTGTGGGTCACAACCATTTGAAACTCTTTTTATTTTTTTATTTTTATTTTTTTTCCCAAGACAGGGTTTCTCTGTGTAGCTTTGGTTCCTTTCCTGGAACTCACTCTGTAGCCCAGGCTGGCCTTGAACTCACAGAGATCCGCCTGCCTCTGCCTCCCAAGTGCTGGGATTAAAGGCATGTGCCACCACCGCCCAGCGGAAAATACTTATTTCTGATGCTACCTCTCAGTAGCAAAATTGCAGTTATGTAGTAGCAACACAAATAAATTTATGGTTGGGGGTTCCTAAGACCATCAGAAATACGTGTTTCCAATGGTCACAACCCACATGCTGGGAACCACTGATACAGAGGATTGGTATGTGTTTAGTTAACTGCACCGAGCCCTGCCCTTCCAGAGCAAGGGCAACCACAGTCGAGGCTGGCCGGCCCAGGAGATGACCTCCCAGTGGGGTAGAGAGAGAAACACAGGCTGTCCCTGGAAGATTCAGGAGCACCCCCTCCCCTCCTCTCCCAGGGTTTCTACTGTTCCACAGAAGCCCAAGCTGTGCTATCCAGGCCGGGCCACCATCAAGTTCCAGCAGGCCAGCTGATGAGGCCTCCCTCCCCTAGGGTCCCTAGAGAAATGGTGCCTCCCCTGGGTCTCAATTTGCATGGCAGGAAGGGGCCTAACGGGGAAGAGGCGGAGAGCAGACAGGCTGCAGCCCAGGCTGACACACAGTTACATGTTTCTCCCAAAAACCTCCTGAGTGGTGACGGGCCTGGACTCAGAGACGGAGCAGTGACCATGACCACACTGGTGCCATCTTCCATGTGCTGCCACTGGCTGTTGTTCCTGCTGCTGCTTTTTTCAGGTATGGCTTATAGACAGACAATAGGTCTGCTGGCTTTGAGACAGGCCTGTCGGCTCGTTCTGGGTTGAGACTCAGGCTCAGACTCTTGCTTGCCCAGGCTCCTGCATTTGCCTCTGTCTGACTGTCCTCTGCCTAGCTTGTGGGTCTTAATGGAAGGCTCAGGGCCTGAGGTCCCAGCCCCTCTCCAGCCTGGAGGGTTTCAGGTTGAGCTGGGCACAAAGGGCTAATCTTGTTGGCAGCTATGACCTGGAAGAGCCAAGCCCAGGAGGAAGAGGGGGCAGCATGGGGCTCCCAGCTAAACCCTGAGGGCACAGAGCATGGGAAATGCTGGTCCCCGTAACCTGGAAGATAGCATGGTTCAGGAATGGTCCTCTCTTTGAAAGACTGGGCAAGCCCTCCTATCTGTAGCCTTCTTCTCGTTATCTGCAGAAGCTCCAGGCCAGCCTGAGGGTCAAAGGCAGAAGGGAGCCTGGAGTGGGGCTTCTAGTACCCTACTTTACTTCTGTCTCTTTTTAGTACAGACATGGGGAGAGTTAAAGGGGCTTGAAGCTGTAGTCCTGGAAGGAGGAAGTGACTCTGGGAATGTGGAGGGGGTAAGGGTGGAGCCATCAACTGAGGGTAGAGAGGCCTGACCTAGCCCTGCCCACTTCCTCCCACCCTCCAGGTGAGCTGGTACCAGCAATGACAAGCAGTGACCTGTCACAGAATTTCCAAGGTCAGTTGCCTCACCTATCACTTCACAAGCAAAGGTATCTGTTCAACACTAGCCACTGTGGTCCCATATCTTTTCCTGGAACTCCTCATCTGGAGTCCCATACCTACACCTCCTTACGGCCTCTCACTGAAGCTCCATTTCTGGATGGCTGTCATCCCTCATCAGGCTAGTATGCTCCAGTCTTGGCCGCTGAGGGCCAGAACTAAGCCAACATTGTGGATCAGAGCATGACAACTAGACAGGATTCCACAAGGCCTCAGGCCTGGGTCTGTGTAGCTGAGACCCAACAAACCTCTCAGCCTGAACATGGAGAGGAGTGGGTCTATAAGAAGGGTCGAGAGGGTAAGAGAGGAGGGCCTCAGGTGGCAGCCTAAGGATTCAACCTTTATCACCCTGGGGACAGTGGGGAGCCCTTGAGGATTTGGGGTGGGTGTAGGAAAGCCCAAAGAGCTGAAGTAACCAATGAGGCCAAGAAGACTGTCCAGCAGATGAGGTCTGGATCTAGCTGTTATAGTGGACATGAAAGCAATGGGAAAGTTCCAGAATCCTTCTTAAGGAAAGACAAGTGGACAGAGGTTTGATCAGGCAGAGGTGTGAAACAGTATGTGGTATGATATATGGCCTCTCACATGACCTACTTCCCCACACCTCTACCTTTGGACTGTCTCATAAACCTGATGCTCAAGACATGTGAGGTCAGCTAAACTGGGTCAGGGTCTTCCACAGTGGGCTAGGCTGCAAACAGGAAGACACTAAGCCAGATTTCGAACCTTGCCTTGGTGTCCACAGGAAGCTCTTGTTCCAAGATAGAACAGTACCCAAGGTATGTAGCCAAAAAGCGGAACTCCATGGTGAAGCTTTCCTGCTCCTCAAGATACTCTGGCAGCCTGACCTGGTTCCGAAAGCAAGGGGACCAGGAGCCCCAGGAGCTGTCGCAAAACGAAGGACACATCTCGATGATGCAGAATGGCTCCGTCTCCACCCTCACCATCCAAAGCATCCAGTTTGAGGACAATGGTGTCTACTTCTGCAAGCAACAATGTAGCAACACCAACTTGGATGCGGCCTGGAGCTGTGGCTCAGAAATTAAAGTCTTAGGTGTGTGCAGGGTAGATTTCTGTTCATGTAGCCATCCATGCCCACACCCCAGCCCAGCCTCCCTACCAGGGGAGGTGGCTATGGTTATGGCCCTAGAACTCCAGGAGAGCTGCTGGGCAGCAGGTCCTGAGGGTGTCCAAAGAGCTGCTATATTTAACCTTCAGCTCCAGCATTATGCCCTGTCCCCCTGCCCCAGGATTCAGCACCTTGGACCAATTGAAGCAGCGGAACACACTGAAAGATGGTATCATCATGATCCAGACCCTCCTAATCATTCTCTTCATCATTGTACCCATCTTCTTGCTGCTAGACAAGGTGCCCACGGGAGCTGGGGATCCTTGGGAAAGGTGGGAGGTGGGCACAGGGCAGATAAGACATGGGCAGGGTCTCCATCTTCTCAGACTCTGCAGCTGCTCTCTTGAACAGGCCCCGCCCCAAGTTCTGTCCATTGGTTCCCTGTTCATTCATTCATTTGTTCTTGGAGACTCCTTCTTCCCGCCGCCCCCCACCCCCAGACCCACATCCCTGGCCCATTCGGGATGGAGGACCCTAACACTCTGAACTGCATTCTTCTTCCCCCACGCCCCCACAGGACGACAGCAAGGCAGGGTTGGAGGAAGATCACACCTACGAGGTAAGAGACAGTGTAACCTAGCAGGTCTGAGCTGCGGGGGTCACCCTCTATTAGCGTGGTTAGAATGTGGCCCAGACCTGAGCACCAATTCATTTTTCTAGGGCCTGAACATTGACCAGACAGCCACCTACGAAGACATCGTGACTCTCCGGACAGGGGAGGTAAAGTGGTCTGTCGGAGAACACCCAGGGCAGGAGTGAGGGCCACCCTCATCCTGCCCAACTCCTGGGCCTCACTGCTTCCGAACTGCCTGGCTCATAGCCCAGCCCTTCCTTCCTGGATCCCCAGCCAGCATCTGAAGCTGGACCACCAATGCCACCTCTCTCTCCAGCCCCTGGTCCCCAGCTCTTGCTGATAGGCCTGGGGTAGAAGGACAATGGGGCAGTGACATGGAGTGAGGAGTTCTCTGGGGACAGACTGGACTCAAGACTTCTAGAAGTGTCATGCAGGGTCTGTCCTCGTGTTTGGGACAGGAAACAGAGACTTGTGGGAACCTGCAAACGGACTCAGAGCAGACTAGCTTCCTGAAGAGCCCAGGAAGGACCATGGTCCCCACTGGCACCAGAAGGGCCTGCGAGAATGTCATTTCTCTCTCCCATCCCAGGGATTGCCTAGCCTACAGCCCATCCTCCTGTGGAATAAACAATGTGTCTGTCACCAGAGGCATTCATGACATCCATCTCTAGGAACTGGGTGGGTGGGTATGGTTTTGTGAGCTATGGTGGTATCTGAATGTGGTACCTATGGCTTTATGAAACTGTGGAGGGTAGTGACTGCCCTAGTCACCCTACCCTTCTCCCTGAAGGCCCAGCTGGGGTCTACAGTCACACCCCTACCCTGGAACAGTCATTGGAGGAAGAGGATCCACCCTGTCCTTCTGCTGAACAGGGTTACCTTCACCCTACTCTCCATTGGACCATTGAGAGAGAGAGAGAGAGAGAGAGAGAGAGAGAGAGAGAGAGAGAGAGATTCCTGCTGGGTGTGGTGGCGCACACTTTTGATCCCAGAACTTGGGAAGCAGAGGCAGGTACATCTCTGTGAGTTCAAGGCCAACCTGGTCTAGAGAATGAGTTCCAGGACAGCTAGAGCTACACAGAGAAACCCTGTCTTAAGAGAGAGATTGATTCCTAAAGGGGATATTTGAATGGTAAATTTTGGGGGCTTTTGGTCAGGGTGATCCCAGTATCACAGAGAAAGAAAGCACTCTTTCCCTTACCCCATTGCCCTCTAAGGCCTTACAAATCAAGTCCTAATCTACTAGCTGTGAGAGTAGCTGGGAAGCTGAGGGCAGGTAAGATGTTTACGCTGAGTCTCCCTACTAAGCTCCACTATGGCACTCTACTCCTTGGTGGAACCCACAACAAATCTCTGCCATGCCTGCTGTGGATTCAGGCAGGTGAATCTCTACCCTGGGCAGCTGCCAGCATCTGGGAAAGACCGAGACAACAGCTCCCACAGGAATTCGGGGTGGGACAGGTGGGTAAGGCATGTGCATGGGGCTTCAGGTCAGAGTCCCTGCCACAAAGTGACCCAGACCTCTGGGCCAGGCTGGTTGAGGTGGGCCTCGCTGATCCTCCCAGGTCTGGGTTGCCAGAGGGAACTGTCTTGTTTTGCCATCTGCTGTCACTGAGCTGGAGCCCTTGCTTTCCTGCTGTTTTGCATACTAGGGCTAATTCTGTCCTCCACCTCCACCAGGGACCAGGCAGCCAGCCAGGGTAAGGAAGTCTTCACTACTCCCCGAAGCAGGATCTCCCCTTGCTTGGGGCTTCCCTGGTTCAGGGGAGGCCTTGACTTTACCGACAGACTACCACGTTTCAGTAGCAGGGCCTCCCTGGGCCTTAAAATGTTTGTTGACAAAAAATCATTTGAGCAGGAGGTACCCTCTTCAGCAGACACCTTCACAGGACAGTAACTTCCTTGGTTTTGATGGAGGAGTTCCTACTTGGGGTGTTTTTCTGTTTCGGGAGCTCTCATGGTGTCTCTTTGTCTGTCTTGTGGGTCCCTGGAACTGACACAGGCACTTGGAGATCTAGCTAGGTCATGACAGTGAGGGTCAGGAGTACCCAAGACTGCGGTTGCTTTAACTGTAACAGGGGAATCACTAATCCTATCTGGCACAAGCCGTGATGATTCACCCCTGTTGATCCCAGCTACCCGGGTTGAGGAAGGATCTTGAGTTCAAGGCCCCCCTTGGCAATATTTTGAGAACTGTCTAAAAAAATTAAAGGAGGGAGTTGAGCCAGATACTGGGTATTTCTCATACAGAAAAATATGGAGTGCTTCTTGAATTTGTATGACAGGGCCTCTGACTGGTCTGGAGCTTGTAGATGGGACTAACCTGGCTGGCCATCCACCTCCAAGCATCTGCCATCCCTGCCTCCCCAGCACTGGGATTACAGGTGTGCCCTGTCATGCCAAGATTTTGTACCTGAGTTCTGGGAATTGAAGGAAAGTCTTCACGTTTATGTGGCCAGCACTTACCAAGCAAGGCATCTCCTCAGCCAATTGTTGTTTGTTTGATGGGCTTTTTTTTTTGAGACAAGGTCTCATTATAAATTCCTGCCTGGCCTGGGACTTGCTCTGTGGACCAAACTGGCCTTAAACTCACAGAGATCCACCAGCCTCTGACTCCTGAGTGCTAGAATTAATGGTGTGTGCCACCATACCAGGTTTGGTTTTATATTTTTAATGTCACATAAAATAATTAAGTTTGTTTACTTTTCTATTTATAAACATGGGAAATTTGTATCATTCTATGAATTCAAAAACATGTCAAGTTTGTATAAACCAGGAAACAGAACGTGAATCAAAAGCTACTTCTGAGCACAACAGATAAATGTTGAGCACCTCTTAAGAGATGCTGAATTTTTGTGGTGCACCCCCTCATCTACATGATACTGTTTAGCGCCAGCTTAACCATAAGGGTAGTCTTTTTTGAGGGGGGTGTCTAGAACTGGAGGTACAGACAGTTGTGAACCACCCTGTGAGTGCTGGAAATTGAACCTGGGTCCTCTGGAAGAGCAGTCAGTGCTCTTAACCACTGAGCCATCTCTTGTGTGTGTGTGTGTGTGTGTGTGTGTGTGTGTGTGTGTGTGTGTGTGTGTTGGGGGAGGGGGCGTAGTCTTAGTCCCATTACTCAAAGCTCAGCAAGGTCAGCAAAAGTGGCCTAGAGTCACAATCGGGTCTTCTGATCCAAAGATCCATTCTGCCTACTGCTTTACCACCGCCTCCTTCATGGGGCCAGGCAGCCATCAAACTGAAGGGAAGGAGGGAGGGACTAGGGGACAGAAGGCTGGGACGCCGCCATTAGCTGCTTTAAAGTGCTGTATTTGGTAAAGCCTCACTCTTCCCACTTATCACAGGTCAGAAGCACAGCCTTTTTAATGGGGCCTAGATCAGCTTCCCTACTGCAGAATGCAGCTCAGAGGCCCTTGGTAGGCACATGCCCCATTGCCCACTGGGGGAATCCAGCCAGGTCCCTCGGGGGGCCCTGGTTTAAGCACAGAATGGTTCCTCCTCCGCTCAGCTTGACTTCCGGCCCTCTCAATGCAGGTGCTGCCTGGGCTGGGGCCATCTGACCCATGGCTTTGGGTGTTTTTCCAGCAGATTCAAACATGAGAGAAAAACAAGGTAGAAAAAGGCACCTCTGTTTGGGTGGTAACAGCAGGTCGTTCTCACGGCTGGCCATGCCCAGCTGGCTGTGCCACCTGTGTGAAGACAGGGCCTCAAAAGCAACCTGGGAACACTGTTTGGAATTCCCAGATTCTGTCTGCTCTTTTTAGTGCACTTCAGAACTGGGGGATTTCTGGACGTTTCCTGTGCCTTGGAGCTGCCTCCACCCCAACTATGACATCCCCCGTACTGCATTATAACAAAAACATCAGCCTTCAACTGGAGGTGCCTTCCCCAACCCAGAAGTCTTTCCTTGGAAACGCAGCTGACTGCAAAGAACAGAGATTAACAGGCATTAAATTCTGAGTTCAATCAGAAAGCAGCTTGTTTAAAAACATTTTGACTGATCCTAGTGCCTAGTGTGGTTGTTTTTTAAAAACATCTTCCCCTGGTGTGGTGGCTTACATCTAATAATCCCCTTCCTCCCCCACCCCATGCCCGCACTTGGAAAGCTGAGACAGGAGGATTGATGTGTGTGCACGTGAAGCCAACCTGGGCTACAGAGTTTCGAAAGCCTGTCAAAACAAACAAAACAGCAAATAAATAAATAAATAAATAAATAAATAAATAAATAAATAAATAAATAATCTTCTTAAAAAAATTGTCATCTTTCCTTGGACTTACCTAACCCAGCTCTGTCCACACGGCAGGATGGAAAGCCAGATATGATTAGGGTCCAGATTCAGCAAGTGTGGGTCTGCTCGTGCAGACTCCTTATCCGCGCATGCGTGCAGCCCTGTCTACTTTTTCAGTTAATTTTTTTCATGGATATGTTGCTGTACATTCACGTACCTGCCCCTTTTATTTAAAAATAACTGTAACATTGGGCGCAGTGGCTCCCAGCTGTATTCCCAACACTTAGGAGGCGGAGGTAAGAGGACTGCACGGGTTCAAGGATGGCTGGACTATGTAGTCAGACCCTGTCTCAAAACCAAAACAAAACAATAACAGAAAAACGAAAGAATTGTTTTAGGAAGGGGACTTCTCGATGTGACATATCTACTTGCTATTTGTAGCTCGTTGGCCCTCCGAGCCCCCCTTGGTTCTCTGACTGCCCCCCCACACCGGGTTCTCTTTCCCAAGCCTTTGTTCCTGTGAACAGGTCCCTCTGGGTCCTTGTCCATAGTATACCAGCTTGCCCACTCCCTCCATGGCGTGGCTTGTTCTCCCCTCAGTGAAAAGAAAAGATGGCATTTTTTGTCCATCGAGGTATGCCCACCTTCCTGGTACAATGCTTGCCTTGGGGGGTGGATTCCTCTCTGAGGAAAAGAATTGGCAGGCACCTGCAATCCCAGCATTCAGGGACTGAGGCAAGAGGATAGAGAGAGAGTTGGGTCCAACCTGGGCTACGCTGTGAGACCCCTGTCTCAGTGAGAGAAGTAGGACAGGGTGGGGAGTGAGTAAAAGAAGAGCGGGAGGGCTGGGGAGATGGCTCAGCGGTTAAGAGCACCGACTGCTCTTCCAGAGGTCCTGAGTTCAATTCCCAGCACCCACATGGTGGCTCACAACCATCTGTAATGAGATCTGGTGCCCTCTTCTGTGTGCATAATAAATAAATAAAATCTTTAAAAAAAGAAGAAGAAGAAGAAGAAGGGCGGGAATCCCACCTCAAAGATACAGTGAAGCCATGGTCTAAGATAATCACAAATGGCCGGAGGACAAGATGACAGGAGGGGGCAAGTTACCGAGGCACCCATCAGGGAAAGTACCCTAGACTTCTCTGCTTTTCTGTGAGTATGATTGTGTGTGGGGAGGGGGAGGTGCATGTGGGTGTGAGCGCACATGTATGTGTAAGTATACATGCACATATGTGTGTGTGCCTATGGAGGCCAGAGAACAACTTTGGACAGTGCTGTTCCTCAGGCACCATCCACCTTTTAATTTTGGTTTTTTCCTAATAAAATTTTCTAATAGGGTCTCTTGCTGGCCTGGAACTGGCTGAGTCAGCAAAGATGCCTGGCTCACTATCTCTACAGTCCCATGGACCCTCTGGTCGATGTATCCCCAGCACTAGGATTACAAGGGTAATTCACCCACCCGCCCCCCACTTTTTTTTTAAACACAGGTTCTGGGGACTCTAACAGAGGTCCTCCTCCTTGCCAGGCAAGCCCTTTACTGACTGAGGTGTCTCTCTAGCCCAGTCTTTTTCAGTAAGTTTTACTTTTTTACTTTTACTTAACAGTTACAATTGTTCATGGATTATCCTCCAGCATCAATAATACGCCACTGATACACAGGGGTGCCTGCCCAGCCATCCCCCAGCCCTCTAAGACCCTCCCTCTACCCAGAGCCTTCTGCTGCATCGTGGAGAGAACTCCAGGGTCCAAGAAGATACAGGAAGTGAAACCATGAAGCACACTGAAACGTGCGATACAAATATGAAGGATGATCTGATTTGGTTCACTAAATCAGGCCACATCGGGTTGTTGTTTTGCTACGACTTTTCTTAGCGTCTGTGGATGCCCCCATTCAATCCCTTTGCATTCAATTCCTCCCACCTTCACTGAACATCTGTGTGAGGGCTTGCTGTGCAGTGAGGAAGGTCCTGTGAATGCCAGGCAGTGCCCTGGGGGGTGGGGTGGGGTGGGGACTATAGAGTCATCCCTTAGAAACTGCAAGACCCAGGCAGTCTGTCTCTAAGCCTCAGCGTCCTTAGCTCTCAAATGAGACGCACGGGTCCTATTGTCCAGTACAGTTCCTGGCACATAGTGGGTCTTCAGAAACACCCCTCGCCTGGAAAGGCCCTTGGGGAATCCCCAAATAATATTCTTTCAACTTTAAAGTCTAAATCCTGTGACTCAATAAAGTTGGTGATCAATAGTGCTTAGACCTGTGTACTAGCTGGGTTAGGGGAGGTTGTACACTTGGAAGCCCAGCACTCAGGAGGCTGAGACAGGAGAGTCATGAGTTGGAGGCCAGCCTGGGCTACACAGTGAGTTCCAGGGTAGCCTGAAGAGGAATATATATGCATTCGTATGTAATATATGTATATATATTTATGTCATGTATATGTTTAAACCTGAGTAAAGAATACTGAAGAGGAGAAAAACACATTGAATGCAATAACCAACTCTGACTCCAGAAGAGGACAGAGCCGGAAGTGGAAGGGTGGGCTTCAAATTGCCAGTGCAGAGTGTGCAGAGGGACCCCTAATCCTGCTGAGGTCACCCTACAACCAGGATGAGTTAGACTGCTCCCACCCATAGACTTGAACCTCAAAGCGTAGAAGAGGCCGCTTTAGGATCAAGAGAAGATCTGTGACTTTCTGTGGTACATACAGAGAAGCCCAGAGATAGTCAAGTCTGGCAACACAAAGGGCTTCCAGACAAAGACATCCATGGACTCTAAGGGGTGTTCTTTGTGTATGTCTGTATCAGTCTCTGTGTGTGTATGAGTGTGTGCACCTGTGTGTGACTGTGTGCAGAAGCCAGAAGTCAACAGGCTACAGATGGTTTCTTAAGCACTGTCTGTCCTGTGTTACTTTAACTGTTTTATTTTGAAATTATGGGTTCTTGTGTGTGTGTGTGTGTGTGTGTGTGTGTGTGTGTGTGTGT
>CABHPH010151859.1:0-31290 GCA_902168325.1 Peromyscus nudipes | reverse complement strand
TGTGTGTGTGTGTGTGTGTGTGTGTGTGTGTGTGTGTGTGTACATGAATTCAGGTGAGAGGAGGGTATTGGGTCTCCTGGAACTATAGTTACAAGCGGTTGTGAGCTGACCTATGTGGGTGCTAGGAACCAAACGGGTTCTCCACAAGAGCAGCCTGTGCTCTGAACTGCCGAGCCAGCTCTTCAGCCCCTTCACCTTGTTTTTAGTGAAAGGAACCTTCACTGAACCTGAAACTCAGAGATCCAGCTAGAGCAACCCCCGGGATCCAGTCATCTCTGCGCCGCCAGCACTGGGATTACAGGTACGTGCCAACATGCCCTGCCTTATAAAGGCTGGGTGCTGGGGATCCAGGCTCAGGTCCTCATGCTTGTGAGGCAAGCTCTTTACTGACCAAGTCATCTCTCTGGCTCTAAAATGGGTATTTCCTTTGTTTGTTTGTTTGGTTTGGTTGTTTGTTTGTTTTGAGACAAGATTTCTCTGTGTAGCCCTGGCTGTCCTGGAACTGGCACTGTAGACCAGGCTGGCCTTGAACTCATAGAGATTAAAATGGGTATTTCTTAGAGATGTCATCCTGAACTTCTGGAGGCTGGAATCAGAGATGCTGGTTACCTCCTCTCTCCCACAACCCCTGCAGAGGCCATTGTTTGGCAGCCTCTGACCCCGAAGGATTCTGAGGTCTCAGTGGTACACCGAGGCTGGGCAACTTTCCAGAAGAATCGGACAAACCCTAAGTTAAGTCAGAGCTTAGCTTTTAGTAGCAGTGAATTCTGGTTTTGGTCTCTGTCACCAGAGGTCCTAAAATGGTCCAGATTAGAGAAAAGATCACCGACTCCTATGACCTCACATTCGTCTTCAGCTCATCCTCCTGGGCCTAGAGCTTGTAATACTAACGTTCTATAAAGATGTATCCCCAGGAGTCCCCAAAGCCCCCATTCTGAGATCACTTCAGCTCTGAGATGACAAGAGAAGATGTCAATTACCTCCTCTTCCAGGGCATGCAAGGGAGGATGGCAGTGGAGGCTTTGAGGACCATTCTCCACTACTCATCTAGCTCCTCCTCTTTAGGAGAGTTGGAAGGAGGAGAGAAAATTGTGTCCTTACTTTCTCTCTGGTACCATCTTTCTTAGAGCTTGTATCTTCGGTAATCCCCTGCAGCCTTCCCCAGACCTTCCTGGAACAGCCCCTAAGGCTCTAGCAGCCTCTTCAGAACGATGAATCAGAGGCAGTTGTTGGGAAATGCTTGGGTGATGTTAAGAGGCTCTATCTTCCGGTCCTCAATGGGGTGAGGTGTAGAGGCTCCAGTATTCACATTGTAGACTCCACGGACATGTTTTTCAGTGTTGGTTGCTGATACCATGACCAGCTGCTTCTGGAGAGATACGCTTGCTTGGATGTTTTCATACTGGATCAGGCATTACACATCCTGAGATCCAAAGATGTAGATGCAGGGAGTGCTGGGGAATCGATGCTGGGGAATCCACATGCTGTCACAGCGCAGCCTTCTTTGGCCCTGGCTTCGTCCTGCTGTAAGCTTTCCCATTTGCGCCCCACACTTCTGGCACATTTTCACCTGGGAATGGGCAGGGGAAACAAAATGAAGCCAAGGCACCCTTGCATTTAGGGGTGAGACCGAGCACTCAGAAGGGTTCAGAAACTAAAATAACTGGCTGGTCCCACACAGGTGCTAGGGGTAAAGGCGCTTGGGCCATGGAACACGGGAACTGCAAGGTGAGGGAGCTGCTGCCTTGGCAGAACCAGCTCTTGAATTGTTCTTTCAGAACCTCAGTCTCTTCTTCTGAAATGAAGACATGGGTTTGGTGGTTACACCACACTCACAAATGTGGGACGAAACGTGGGAATGTCCTTTGCCTCCTGATACCCTCTTGACAGATGCTAAGGAGCTGGGGGTTACAGTGAAAGGGCTTCTTTCAGAGTGCAGACCCAGACTCCCAGAGCTGCCACTCAAAACCCAGAAGGGCTTCCTGAACTTAAAGGCACCGGAGGCGTCCTTACAGCTTCAGGGCTATAAGGGAAGAACTTGAAGTCCAAATCTGTTTACACCAGTTTTGCTTCTTGTTTTACAGCTCCATGGCAGATCCAAGGAGCAGAGGCAATACCTCAAGTTTGAATCTTTGCCCCACAGACCTAAGGGGCACCTTTGAGTTCGTGGGAGGGCATTATGCATGGATGGTACCCTCTAGCGGTCAATGTTAGCACTACACCCAGCTGCCCTCCACCAGCCTATGTTGTCCCTAGGGGAAGAGGTCCCCCCTTTCCCAACACACGTATCCTTTCTCTATCTCTGTCTCTGTTTATTTTTATTCATTCATTCATTCATTCACTCATTCATTCATTCATTTGCTTGTTTGTTTAGAGACAGGGTTGTTTAGAGACAGGGTTGTTTAGAGACAGGGTTGACTGTCCTGGAACTCACTCTGTATACCAGGCTGGCCTCGAACTCACAGAGATCTGCCCACCTCTGTCTCCCAAGTGCTGGGATTAAAGGCATGCACAACCACCTTTCTTTCTTTCCTTCTTTAAAGGTTATTATTATTATTATTTTGGTGTATATGTGTATGAGTCTACATCACGTGTGTGTGTGTGTGTGTGTGTGTGTGTGTGTGTGTGTGTGCTCATGGAGGCCAGAAGAGGGCATCAGATCCCCTAGAGCTGGAGTTACATGTGGTTGTGAGCCACTTGACGTGGGTGCTGGGAACCAGACTCAGGTCCTCTGGTAGAACAGCCAGCTCTCTTAGCATATAAGCCATCTCTATAAATCCAGCACATGCATTTTATGTTGTGGACTTAGGGAATCACACATTCAAGAAGAAAAGGACAGAATAAGGCCAGAAAAATGGTCCAGGAGGTAAAGGCACCTGCAGCCAAGCCTGAGTACCTGAGTTCAATCCCTGGGACCCACATGATAGAAAGACAGAATCAATTTCTAAGTTATCTTCTGATCCCGACATGCACACACACACACACACACACACACACATAAACACAGTTTACAAAGAAACACTGGTGGGACAATGCCTCCTTGGAGGGGCTCTGTTGTCCCTCACCCCAGTGAACCAACAACAGCATCCCGCCGGAGTACCCTGGACTCGGGATACTCTCCAAAGGACACATTGGGTGGTCTCTGTAGCTGAGATCTTGCATAACCAATGCTCACAAGCCTGGCAAAGGTGGCGAGAGAGAGATAAGATCGGGGACATGACCGCAGGAGAGGAGTGGGAACATGGTGAGTGGGAGGAGCCCCTAAATTATCCATCAGCACAAGCTGTCAGTGGCCCCGGCCCATGAATAAATGTATAGGGAGAAGGCAGGGGCCTTGGGGTTGGGGAAAACAGGTAGGGTATAAAAAGGGCCGTGCAAGGGACCAAGGCCAGGATTCTAGAGACCAGATCCCAAAGTGCTCAGGGTCCTGTGGACAGATCACTGCTTCGCAATGGCTTCAGGTAGGCGTCCTCAAATCCTACTGGGTGTGATACGGACCAAGGGGCCCTGAAGATGGACGGGAGGCTTCTAACATGAGTGCAGCCCAACTTCTGCCCATGTTGGGAACACTATGGGTCCCTATGGGGATTGTGAGAGACTGGCCATTGTTCTCAGTCTTTTCCTACCTTCCTGTCTCTCTCTAGACTCTCGGACCTCCTGGCTCCTGACCTTCACCCTGCTCTGCCTCTTCTGGCCTCAGGAGGCTGGTGCTTTCCCTGCCGTGCCCTTGTCCAGTCTGTTTGCCAATGCTGTGCTCCGAGCCCAGCATCTGCACCAGCTGGCTGCTGACACCTACAAAGAGTTTGTAAGTTCTCTAGAGACGGGTGCCTGCCCAACTGTGGAAGCAGGAAGGGGCAGACCCCTGCCCCCAGACAACAGGAAGTCATAGGAGGAAACTGAGGGGTCGGGGATCTCAAGCCAATGCTGTCAAGATGAACAGAAATGGAGTGGGTCCTCCATCAGGTAGTGATGACAGAGAGCTACAGGCTCAGCCTCATTGACCGCTCTTCCTCCAGGAGCGTGCCTACATCCCCGAGGGACAGCGCTATTCCATCCAGAATACCCAGGCTGCTTTCTGCTTCTCAGAGACCATCCCAGCCCCCACAGGCAAGGAGGAGGCCCAACAGAGAACCGTGAGTGGCCGCTCAGGCTTTGTCTGCACAAATCCTGTCTTCCCTAACTGCACTACAGGCCAGAGACCTCCTTCTCCCTGAAGCTGGGGCAAACTTGGAGTCCCAGGCAGAGGTCACAAGGCAATACACTCCACCCAGCCCTTTCTTCTCAGGACATGGAATTGCTTCGCTTCTCACTGCTGCTCATCCAGTCGTGGCTGGGGCCCGCACAGTTCCTCAGTAGGATCTTCACCAACAGCCTGATGTTCGGAACCTCGGACCGTGTCTACGAGAAACTGAAGGACCTGGAAGAGGGCATCCAGGCTCTGATGCAGGTGAGGATGGCACTGTGGTGGGCCACACTGTCCTTTGCCTCTGCCTGGAGCCCAGCTGGGGGCTCACCGTCGCAGTTCTCTGTTTACCAGTCAGGCCTTGACCCTTGAGAAGGCATCCTTTCTCTAGGTCCTGGAGTGGGGGAGGGCACAGCTCCGGAGACTCCTCTGCCTCTCTTCCCCTCCCTTCCCACTGCAGGAGCTGGAAGATGGCAGCCCCCGTGCTGGGCAGATCCTCAAGCAAACCTATGATAAGTTTGATACCAACATGCGCAGCGATGACGCTCTGCACAAAAACTACGGGTTGCTCTCCTGCTTTAAGAAGGACCTGCACAAGGCTGAGACCTACCTGCGGGTCATGAAGTGCCGCCGCTTTGTGGAAAGCAGCTGTGCCTTCTAGCTGCACACTACAGCATCTCCGCTGTCCTCCCCCAGCGCCTCCCTTTACCCTGGCAACTGCTCGTCCCTATGCTTTGTCCTAATAAAATCAAGATGCATCATATTGCTTGGCTAGATGTATTTCTTTTCTTTTTTCTTTTCTTTTCTTTTCTTTCTTTTTTTTTTTTTTTTTTTTTTTGGTTTTTCGAGACAGGGTTTCTCTGTGTAGCTTTGCGCTTTTCCTGGATCTCGCTTTGGAGACCAGGCTGGCCTCGAACTCACAGAGATCCGCCTGCCACCACTGCCCAAGATGTATTTCTATTATGGGATGGAAGGATGGTTTCAAAGAGTCCTAGAAGTCAACCTGTAAGAATCCTGTGAGCTGCTGGAAGAGTAGCCCTGACTTTCTCTGGACCAAATAGAGTCAACACATCACTTTCTCTATTACATGATGAGTCTGCTCCCACTCCACAGTCAAAATCCCAGCTCTCTGGATAGACACAAGCCAACAAGGTCATAGGTCACCCCCATAACGTACTCAGAGGTATTCCTTTCTCCTCCAACCAGAATCAGGAAGACCAATCAGCCCCCTGCCCCCAAGATTAGGAAGAAATGAAAATGAGACAGAGGAGCAAAAGGAAAACGTCTTCAAGAGAGAAAACATGAGGAAAATCACAGAATTACTGTTGTGCAAAAATTTTAAGATGGGTTTTCATTTAGTTTGGAAGCTGGGCATGGTGGCGCACAACTGTAATCCCAGCATTTAAGAGGCTGAGGCTGGAAGATTGCTGTGAGTTTTAAGCTAGCCTAGCCTACATAGTGAGATATAGGCTAGCTCAGTCTATATAGCAAGGCTTTGTCTTAAACAAAAACAAAACAAATGGGTTTGGAGCAACCAGAACCAGCAGGTCTGAATTCTGAAGTAGGGTAAGTACTGAAGTAGGAGATGGATTCTAAGAAGGAGCTTTCCACAGTAATTTCAGTGGGTACCAGGTAGGGCCT
The DNA here is from genome assembly GCA_902168325.1 of Peromyscus nudipes. NCBI lineage: Eukaryota > Metazoa > Chordata > Mammalia > Rodentia > Cricetidae > Peromyscus > Peromyscus nudipes. The sequence goes on along the minus strand of CABHPH010151859.1, from coordinate 25,466 downwards.
GAGGGACGGCTCAGTTGGTGCTTGGCTTGCAAGCGTGAGGACCTGAGTTCAATTTCCAAAATCTACATTACAAAACAACAACAACAACAACAACAACAACAACCAACCCTGAGTGTGATGGCACACGATTGCAGCTCCAGTACTAGGGAGGTAGAAACAGGCGGCTAGCTCCCGGCTTCCTTTGTGAATTCCAGTCCAGTGAGAGACCCTGTCTCAGAAAGCAAGGTATGCAGTGCCCAAGGATGGTACCTGAAGTTGTCCTCTTGTATACATAAGCACGCACATGTAAGTGTACTGAACTCACAGGAACACACACACACACACACACACACACACACACACACACACGCACACGCACACGCACGCGCACGCGCACGCGCACGCACACGCACACACACACAAATAGGCATCAGATAGAGAAACACAGAATGTTTTTACCCTGGGTGAGGATAAACCACAGTTGACTCTTGGCTTCCTTATGAGGGAGGGCTACATGATGGAAGGTAGGGACCTGTGTATCATGAAGAACTGAGGGTCTAGTTAAATGTGGGCTCCTCTGACCTTGTCACCATTTGCCATGGAGAAATAGATCTCTAAAACCCTCTGAGGTGGGGACATCCAGACATGTATGTGAAATGTAATTCTCAAACATTGGAAGTGAATAACAGACGGAAGACATTTGAAGTGACCAAAGCGGGGCCTTTCTATTTCGGAAGGCGAGTCCTCTGTGATCTATGGTGATATTTTATTTGTGCTGAAATGTGATTTTATTTGTATGTTAATAAATAAAGTTGCCTGGGGTCAGAGCTAATAGCAAGCAATTTAGCAGAAGTCTGGCAGTGGTAGTATACGCCCTTAATCTGATCACATGGCAGGCAGAGTCTGTGTGTTCAAGGACATAGCCAGCTTGGTGACACACGCCTTTAATCCAAGTACCAACCATAGAGACCTGGAGGTCTGTATAGACAGGCAGTGATGAAGAAGTCATGTGGTTGGGTTTAGAACCAATGAGAAGGCACAACAGAAAGTCAATAAAAAATACAGACACACAGGAAGTAGTCTTTTTCTCAGGGGAAGGACGGCAGCGGCAGCGAGGGGTAAGAAGGCGGTCTTGGTCTCAGCTCTTGGCTGCTGCTCGATCTCTGGGCTTTTAACTCTGCATTTGGCTCTGTGTTTCTTATTTAATAAGACCGTTCAGAATTACATCTACAGTGATCCTCAGACCCCTCCAGTCACAGTCTGTCATAGCCAAGCTTTTTTTTTTTTTTTTTTTTTGTTAACCATGCTACCAATGCCCCTCAGGCAGATGACCTTGATCTTGCTGGTGTCAAACTCAGGTGGCAGCTGGATTCAGATTCAGAACAATGGGGCAACATTGTACCTTGGCTTCTCTGAGCTGAAAAACCCAAGACAACTCATTCCACTAAACTATTCTGATTGAAGCAGGGGTGTGTCAGTTAATGGACGCAGAATAACAATTGTGAAACGTGCAAAGCATTTTGGAGATGGATGGTGACAGGTTAGTCAAGGACCGCATGGGGACAGAGGTAGATGAGCTCCTGGGCTTTCATCCATACGCTGTTATCCACTAAGAGTGTGTGTGTGTCTTTCTCCTACTCTCCTATTCCTCAATAGCATGTGGACATGTCTCCTCTAACCCTCCTACTCTGATTCCTGGGAACAGCCGGGCTCGGTGCACCATAAAAACCAGGATGAGGCCAGGTGTGGTGGCACATGCCTTTAGTCCCAGCACTCAGGAGACAGAGTCGAGGCCAGCCTGGTCTACAGAGCGAGTTCCAGGACAGCCAGGGATGCAGAGAGACCCTGTCTTGGAAAACAAAACAAAATAAAACAAAAACAGGATGAGGGGCTGGAGGGATGGCTTAGAGGTTAAGAGCACTTGTTGTTCTTCCAGAGGACCTGAGTTCAATTCTCAACACCCATGTTGGATAGCTCATCACAACCTATAACTCCAGCTACAGGCAATCTAACACCCTCTTCTGGCCTCTATGTTTACCTAAACATATATGGTAGACACACACACACACACACACACACAATTTTAACAAAAGCAAATCTTAAACAATAACAACCAGGATGGTATCAAAGTCAAACCACTGCTGGCCCATACCTTATGCAAGAAATAAAAATCTTTTAAAAATACTGGACTCATGGCCAGTAGAAAATGATCAGGCCTCAGCCCACACGGCAACCTGATAAAAAGCTGTCCCCTTTGCTTTGAGACAGGCTGAGAAGTGCTGCTTCCATCCTTGGGTAAAAGCCTCCATTAAAGCTGTGCTGCATGCCCACACTCTTCGGCTCATTCATTTCTACAATCATTAGATCAGAAGTTCCCTGGACCGGCTTCAGAGCTGACGGTTGCCGTGTGGACATGCTCGACACATTTAAAACAGTGAAGATGGAAGTCGTTGGGGTTTTTTGAGGTTTTTGTTGGTGGTTTTTGTTTGTTTGTTTGTTTTGTCTTTTTTTAAGACAAGGTTTCTCTGTGTAGCCCTGGCTGTCCTGGAACTCACTCTGTAGACCAGGCTGGGCTCAAACTCACAGAGATCTGCCTGCCTCTGCCTCCCGAGTGCTGGGATTAAAGGCATGCGTGCCCTAGCACACCTAGCTGAAGATGTAAGTTTTGTATTGTGTATTTCTCGTTGCATTTTTTTTTTTCCAGGGGGAGACAGTCTTGCTAAGCAGCGCAGACTGATCTCAAAATCTTGGTGCTCCATTCAGCCTTCCAAGTTCTGGGATCACAGGCAGGTGATACCATGCCTGGCACAACAAACATTATTTTCTAAATAAGGTCATGCTAGATAGCCCAGGCTGGCCTTGAGCCTGTGATCCTCTTGCCTCATCCTTTTAAGCACTTAAAGACATGAAGTACCATCCAGGCATGGTGGCGAACGTCTTTAATCTCAGTACTCAGGAGGCAGAGGCAGGTAGATCTCAGTTCGAGGCCAGCCTGGTCTACAGAGGGAGTTCCAGGACACCTAGGGCTACACAGAGAAACCCTGTCACACAGTACCACACATGGTTAAAATAAAAAATTTAAGCAGTGTTTTTCTAGTGAAAAGTCTTCCTGTGGGGGCGGGGGTGTAAGATAGACAAGGCTCACACCAGGAAGGATCCAACAAGCATATCTCAAGTACTCCATGATTCCACCGCCATTCCAGGGTCATTTGTGATTTTTTTTTCCCCCTTGGCTTGGAGGTTCTGTTGCAAACATTTTGGTCAGCCACGTTGCTCCCAGCCAATTTTGGCAAGGTCTTGTTTTCCTCGGAATAGACACATAATGCTCTGCTTTAGGGCAACTCTGCTGTTGCATCAATGTTTGGTTGCCAGGCAACTGCCTCTTTCCCTGGGTTCTCTGGAGCCTACCTGTCATTTCCCTGTCACAGATTTCCACCCTCCATCAGGTGCTTTTCTGGTCCTTGTGACAAAATACCCAACAGCAGCGCAGACTTGACAGAGAAGGAGTTTAGTCTGGGTCACAGTTACAAGATGTGAAAGGGGAGCAGCAAGGGAGGTGTGCAAGTCGGGATATTCGTAATGGGAGGTGACAATTTCTCACTTGTTTTTGTTTTTGTTTTTCAAGGCAGGGTTTCTCTATGTAGCCCTGGCTGTCCTAGAACTCACTCTGTAGACCAGGCTGGCCTCGAACTCACAGAGATCCACTCTGCCTCCCGAGTGCTAAGATTAAAGGCATGCGCCACCACCACCTGGCTCTCGCTTTTTTTTTTTTGTAAGATTTATTTTTATTTTGTGTGCATTGGTGTCTCCCCTGCCTTCGTGAGGGTGTCAGATCCCCTAGATCTGGAGTTACAGACAGTTGTGAGCTGCCTTGTGGGTGCCTGAATTGAACCTTGGTCCTCTGGAAGAGCAGCCAGTGCTCTTAACTGACAAGCCATCTCTCCAGCCAGTTTCTCACATCTTGATGGAGTGGGAGGCAGAGATGGTAGACTGGACCCAGGGTGGTATATCTTCAAGGCCTGTCCCTGGCAACCTTACTACCAGCTAGACCCCCCAAAACAGTGTCACCAGTTGAGGAGCAAGCATTCAAACATGTGGGCCTGTAGGGGAAATTTAGCATCCAAAGCATAACACATCCCTTAATCACGAGGGTTGTAAAAGGGCAGAGGTCCAGCATCAGGGACTTTCTGCTGCTGAGGCTGGAGCAGCTGACTGCAGTGGGAATAGAGATCTCTGGCTTTTTGACCAGTAGGACCAGAGGCGCTAGAGGTGACTCTGAAGTTGAAATGGCTGGAAACCTTGTCGGATCATCATTGTAGGATGTAGGATAGTGAGTTTGAAGCCAGCCTGGGCTACATAGGAAGACTCTTTCTCAAAAAAAAAAAAAAAAATACATATTTTTAAAACATGGTAAGTACCAGGTTAAGGAAAGTAATTAACAGCCTTTCAAATTGTACTGGCAGGTGAATTCTCACGTCCTAAAGCATGAAGCCATTTAGCCTGGTCATAATCTGTCCATATCTTCCTTATTTGTCCTGCAGGGTTAATAGAAGTGGTACAGATTCCATTGATAAGCATGTAGAAACACCCTCCCCACATACCCCTCCCCATGTGACTAAGAGATAGCTCAGGACAAGGCAGGATCTAATACTACCTTAGCCAAAGAGTCAGGGGTCAGTTTTCAGCTGCTGGGTGTTCTGGCTTCCTTCTGTTGCTGTGATACAACTCTGACAAAGGTGACTTGGGGGAGGAAAGGGATTCTGTCAGCATACAAGTTTCAATCTATTCCCGAGGGACGTCAGGGCAGGAGCTCATGGTGGAATGCTGCTTGCTGGGTTGTTCTTGAGCTTGCTAAGTTAGTTTTTTTTTTTTAGTCACATGGGGAGGGGACAAGGCCTAGGATCACCTGCCCAGGGAATGGTGCCACCATGGTGGATGGGCCTTTCTACATTAATAATCAAACAATACCCACCCACCCACCAAGACATACCACAGCCCAACCTAACTGGGGAAGACCCTCAATTGTGACTCTCTTCTCAGGTGGCTTTAAGCTGTGTCAAGTTAACAGTTAAATTAATTGCGATACTGGACATATACAGCCTTTCCAGGGATCCCCTGGTCCCAAGTCTGCGATTTTACCAAGGATTGGAGTTCTAGCAGAATTTTCTTTTGTCCTTTGTCTTGATGGAATAGTGTCAATATTGTTAACAGTTGTCTTTTTGGGTTTTCAGAGTATGGCTTATGCGTCAGGTGTGATGGCATCATGCCATCACCTTTAATGCCAGCATCCAGGAGGCAGAGACAGGTAGAGCTTTGTGAGTTCAAGGCCAGGATGGTCTACATAACAAGTTCCAGGCCAGCCAGGGTTACATAGAGAGACCCTGTCTCAGAATCAAAACCAAAATGCTTACCTATGAAAGAGACACGGGCGCTAACCTATGAGAACTGTAACCATGGAAAGCTAGGCAGGAGTCACCAGGATCATTTGAGATGCATGGAAGCTAACGCACAGGGCCAGCTGCTGACAGTGGCACTATGTGGCAGTGAGAAGTCACAGCAGTAGGCTAAACCTCTAGCTCCGCTTGCTGGAATTAGGAAGCCAATGACATTGCCCCTTTCTGGTTCATGTGCCTTAGGGGTCCTGGGTGGCATTTGCAGATGTGACTGATGCTGATGATGCAGCTGATCCAAGACATTAAAACGGCTGAGGTACCTGGACTAGGACCTGTGGATCTGTCTTAGACCTGCTTCCTAATGCATTTCCCTTTGCTCACCTTGAGAAGATTAATTCATATGAGACTCACATTGTAGGGGGTGAGAGGTACTAGCATTGAGAAGGCCTTTGGGGGAATACCTCCTTGGTCCTGAGTTAGACTTTCTCTGAACAAACCACATCTTTCTGGTTATAGAAATTAATGTGCTTTTTTTTTTTTTTTTTTTTTTTTTTTTTTTTTTTTTGGTTTTTTGAGACAGGGTTTCTCTGTGTAGCTTTGCGCCTGTCCTGGATCTCACTCTGTAGCCCAGGCTGGCCTCGAACTCGCGAAGATTCGCCTGCCTCTGCCTCCCGAGTGCTGGGATTAAAGGCGTGTGCCACCACTGCCTGGCTTTAATGTGCCTTCAGTTCAGATATTGGTCCCCCAAAGGCCCATGTCTTAAGGACCCCCAGACCATGGGCTACTGGGAGGCAATGAAACGAGATGGTGCCTGTGAGAGGTCCTGAGGGGATCTGAGAACCCTGGCCCTTTACTGTTTCTTTTTGCTCTTCCTGCTTCCACCATGATGTGCTGCCTCAAAGCAGACCTAAAGGCCATTGGTCATGTGACCGCAGGTCAAAGACTTCATTCTTTTTTGTAGGTTGACATACCTGATACTTGTCACGGTGATGGAAAGGGAGCACATCCCTCACACATTACAAATTTGTAGAAGGCAGGGACAGCGCTGTTTACCACTGTGCCTCTGTTGCTTTGGATGGTGAAACAAAGGGTGATTTTTTTCGAAAAACCAAAAAAAACAAAAAACAAAAAAACAAAAAACAAAAAAACCAAAGGGTTATTTTTATAGCAAACCCCCAACCCTAAATTCAGGGTTGTCCAGGAAGAAGGGGAGACACCCTTTGGTGTCTGATGCTGCATCATTTTGAGCTAGTATTCGCATGGTGGAAACTGGGTACCAGTGCGTGCTTCAGTTTTGAGAGGGGAGGGGGAACAGGCTGATGACTGGAGCTAAGACATGGCTTGCCCTAGAGTTACCAAGTGGAAGCTAGCCTCACAGTTCTGAAATGCAATCATTTGGCTTAACATAAAACCTTCAGTTATGACACAAAGGAAGAATAAATCCAGATATCACAAAATCTATTTTATTTTTATCACAGCTAACATCTCCGCAAACAGTTCATGACAGCTCTGGAGGAGAGGCCTGGCTTGATGCTCAAGCCTTCACCACGGTGGACATACTCCTTCCAAAGGGCAGTGAAGGAAGCTGGATTGTTAGAGTACATGGTTAACACTGTCACAGAGGACTGGGCAGCGGGGGTGTGGGGGGGTGGTGTATGACAGAGCTGAGACCCATCTGCATGGTAGGCACACACTCTGATGCGGAGTTATGTACCTCCTTCCCAGGGGACGGACTTGCAGAAGATGAAAACAGGCAATTCTTTGTGGAGATGGAGAGCGCATGTGGGACTCAGTCTTTTACAAAAAGGAATTCAGAGTGTGACACCCTTGACCTATTAGACCAATTTCATGGAAGTATTCTACCTTTTACTTTAAAGCACCCCCCCAAAAAGGTTAGGGGGTGATGGTATACACTTGTAATCCCAGCACTCAGGAGGCTGAGGCAGGGGGATCACAAGTCTGAGGCCATCTTGTCTTGCATGGTAAGCCCTAGGTTTGTTTGTTATAAAGTAGCTAAGCTACTTCTCTGACCCGATGTGAAGTTGTGGAGCATTCCTGGGGTGAAGCTGAATCAGCCAGAGCTTTTATGATGTCATTGGGTACTGTCTGGGGAGTAGGGGGTGTGGACAGGGGAGTAGAGCTCCAATTCCTGCCCATTTATTTGCTACCTACCCCCATGGAGTCTTGTCCCTGAACCACAAAAGAAGTTCCCAGTTAGGCATCAGGAACCCCTGAGCAGTGTATTCCAGGGTATTTCTGATGGTCTTTCTCATTGCTGGTTGAGGAGTGAGCAGCGGGAATGAGGGGCAAGGACAGGGCCTTCTGTGGAGTGAGAGGCTCTATTGCTGGTCAACAATCAGACTGAAATTTTTAGAAACCGGAATAAACTCAAAAGAGAAAGGCAAGCTCCCGACTGACTGGTGCAAGCCACAGGGGGCCCTGAAACCCTGTTTGAGGGGACAGTACAGGACGGGAATGTAGCCTCACATCTGTCTCTTCCTCCCTCCTCCCCGTTAAAGGCTGGTAGCTGAAGTCACTCAAGCAGAGTTGTCTCTGGTCAGCAGTGATGTGAGTTACACTCTTCTGCCTTTATGTCAGCAAACTGGCTTTCCTCGTCCCTGCTCAGCTCTCTCTGCCTAGAGGCCCGCTTCCTCCGGTTTCTTTTGCAGGGCTGGTAGTTCAGGTACAGCGCTATGGTGACCACAGCCATGCCAAGGGTGAAGATGATGATGACGAAGATGGTGGCGGGGGCGATCCCTTCATGCAGTCCTGTGTAGGCACAGAAGACAGACCTGGGAAGGAGGGCTGAGGACAAGACAATCATTCCACCCCAAGACACCAAGCCCACTTCTCAGACACATCTTCTCCAGCCCAGGAGCACTTTGCTTCCCTCTACACTTGTGAGAACCCCAAATCTGGGGGGAGGTGGCAGGGGGCGGAGTGGGGGTTGGGGGAGGAGGGCTTTCTACCCCAAGCCTAGCAGCTAGTGCGGCAGGTACCTTGGACGACGACAGCAATGTCTTTGCTGACAGAGCCGAGCTGGTTAGTGGCCGTGCAGCAGTAGGTTCCAGTGCGGTTCTGGGTGGCCTTCTGAGGTACATCAAGGTCAATGATCATCCCATTCCAGATACACACCAAAGCTGGGGCGGGGTTTCCCTCTGGGATGCAGGCAAGCATTTGATCCATCCCTTCTACCCATATCTGGTTGCCGGGGCATCTGGATTCCTCTAACCGAGGCTTGTCTGCAAAAGAGCCCCAAAAGGAGCCTAGCTCTACGTCCTGCTCCTTTCTCAACTTCCGTTCATAGCTCCCTTCCCCTCCTTAGCTCAAATGTTGCTCTCTGCTTAGAATAAAACTCACTCTCCTCCCTTCCCTGTGCAAAGACAATGAGGCAGCCTAGGACTTTTTTTTTTTTTTTTTTTTTTTTTTTGGTTGGTTGGTTTTTCGAGACAGGGTTTCTCTGTGTAACAGCCCTAGCTGTCCTGGATCTCGCTCTGTAGACCAGGCTGGCCTCGAACTCACAGAGACCCACCTGCCTCTGCCTCCTGAGTGCTGGGATTAAAGGCGTGTGCCACCACCACCTGGCCAGCCTAGTACATTTTTATGGACCTAGGCTAAGAAGTAACACGGTTCCGTTGGTGAGGCCCAGGGCTTCTCAATGGGCAAGCAGTGAACTCAGAAATAAGGATTTCCTCATTTTCCAAAACATAAATTGTGATATGGAGTTTTTGGAGACTTCTCTCCTTAGCATGGCCCTCAGCTGTCTCCTTTATTCTGTCTCCTAGGCACTGGCTCTCAGCTAATTGTATCTGACACAGCACCGCATTCCCATATTGTTCCCACTCACTTTCCCGGGGGAAAGATGAGCTTGGGCACATCCATTTTATTTTCTTCTCTGGGTTTTTCCAATTAGAAAAGTGCGGCCCCTCTCCTAATGAAGCCACTAGCCAAGCAGGAAAACCAAGTGCCCTCGCCTTGTCAAGGACCCTCAGGCCTCTACTCACATAAGACATGAAGCTGGATCTCGGTGGTTTTGAGCAACCGCTGGCCCTGCACCTCCAGAGTCGCCTCACAGGAGAGATTCCGGCCATCATCTTCCTCCCTGGCAGTAAACTGAAGCCAGGCAGGCTCCCCAGGAGCAGAGAGGTTTGAGGCTCCCTGAAGCCGAAGAGTAGGGTTAGGTGATGTTAATGCATGGCCCGAGCAGGTCACATTAACGTCCGTCCCTGCCAGAGGGTAAGCATCTTCTACCTCCAGGATTGGTGGAGGGAAACCTTCAAAGAAGGAAAAAGAACAGTGGACATGTTCTCAAAACAGGTGGCTGCCCCGTCCTCCTGAGGCTGCAGGTCTCCCTTGGGTAGACAGTGACAGAAGAGAGACTTTGGATAGCGTTAAAGCTTCTGTAAAGGCTGAAGAGAGGGAGCACCAAGATGGCTTGAGGACTGAGAGCTTCCCTCCCAACGATAAAGCATGCCCACGTTTGGCTGTCTCTCCTGCGAGGACAGCAAGACGTCTCCTCATCATACAGCTTTCTTACTCATCTCAAATGCTTATTCTAGAATGAAGTTCAAGCATCTGCAACTGCCCAATGAGCAGGATAGGTCAGGAAACTGAGGACAGAGGCCACACAGAGCCACTGTCACAATGTAGGTCCTAAAACCCACCTCTGTCAGAGAAAAATGAAAGCTAACAGCACATCACTGTGCAAAACCCTCCTTAACAGAGGCCCATACAGGGAGAGAGATGGCCACGTACTGTAGACATGCACTGGTGTCCTGACTTTCTGCTCCATGGGACCCAGAGACACAAGGCAGGTCAGCTCCTGGTCACCGGTCTCCATGGCCCGAACAGTGGCGCTGGCCCATGCTGCATCTTCCTTCCAGGAGGAGAAGGGGCTCAGCTCCTGGCCTTCAAAGAACATTCTGAAGACAGCTTCCTGGGCGGGAAACACCCTGGCCACTTTACAGTTCATGGTCTCTGCCACCCCAACCTCCAAGAGTGAAGACACCCCGATCTGGGGACTCTGAGAGAATTCTGCCAAGTAATTGCGAAAAAGAAAGAAGAAGGAAAATGTAAGTCATGTGTCACACAGGACACCATGGAATTAGAGGTGGGGCTCAGTCACTCTGACCTCCTAAACCTGTGGAAACAGGGTCCCCAAAGGCCAAAACAGGCCCTGGGTTCTCTTCATGCCTGGACTCTGACTCACCAAAGATCCGGAGTTCCTTGGTGGCTGAGTTGCCATGAAACAACCCCCCACCTTGCGGGCTCAGATCCAGTTCTGCACGGCAGGAGAAATTACTCCTGTCACTCTCCCGTCGGGCTCTGACACTGACGGTGACCTCAGCTCTTTGGGATGGCCCAGATAAACTCGTGAAATCCTTTCTGTGTAGTTCTTGGTCATCCTGGAGAAGGGTAAGGGTGAGGTTCTGCAGGGGTACCACACTAGGCACATGACACTTCACTGTGAAAGCTTCATCCATGGCCACCCACTCGGGCTGCAAGTCCAGGATCACCTGCTCTGGTGGCTCTTTAAGACAAAAAGACAAGCCTTGGTGAGGGGCCACTCACCTCTAGAGAGAAATGACATTGCAGAAGGTGACCGCCACCCTTAAAGCTCCATGCGATAAGTTAGCCTTCCAGCTCTCTGTTCATTGAAGGTGGCCATGGCCGAGAATTGTGACAGCTAAGAGGAAGTCCTTTGCTTCCATTTTTCCTGCCATTCTGGAACATTTTATCTCCTATCAACGACGTTTCAGAGGCATGAGAAGCTTGGGGGGGGGGTGCTTTTCCACTCATTCTTTGCAAGGCAAGATAGCGCCCTGTAGGATCCTGGTTACCAGTCCCAACACCTCAGGGCCTCCTGCTCTTCAGGGCAGCTCAGGAACCACTGGCACCACAGGCTTCTTAACTACCCTAGCTTTTAACTGCACGTCTTTAATCTCAGCACTTGGGAGGCAGAGGCAGGTAGACCTCTGTGAGTTCGAGGCCAGCCTGGTCTACAGAGTGAGTTCCAAGACAGGCTCCAAAGCTACACAGAGAAACCCTGTCTCGAAAAACCAAAACAAACAAACAAACAAACAAACAAACAAACAAACAAAAAACTGTCCTTCCTGCAATCCCTAGTTAGCCTAAGAGCTGGCAACAAATAAGCCAGCACTAATTCACACTTGTCTGGCCACTCAGAAACTGGCATTCTTAGTGTCTGCTCCCTGTACATTCTGTGTATTCTCAAGTGTGCCCCACAGCTAACAGTGGAAACTCAGAAGATAGCCTCTACAGATGGAGGGAATCCTGACAGTGTGACTGAATCTTTACTTGGGGGTTAGGGATTGTGGGACGAGGGTGGGGGTGTAATTCTCCCCCCTAAGTAAAACCCTAATTCTTCCCTAACTAAGATGCAGTCCTGTTCCCCCACTCCTCTCTTCTTCCGGGCCCTCCGTCCTACTCACGGTAGATGGTGATGTGGAGCGTTGTGTCCTTCTGGACCCCTGCACAGGAGAAGAAGCACTGCAGGACGGAGTTCTCCGTGACATCCTCCAGGAGAAACTCCTTCCACTGAGGCCCTTTGCCCAGCTGGCTCTTCTTGAAGGAGGTCTCGATTCCACCGGGCCCAGGGTCCGGGCAGGTAGTGCTGCAGTGGACAGTCAGGGACTGTCCAAACTTCACCAGGGCCTGGCGTGGCCACACCGACACTTCAAACAGCTCTTCTGTGGTCCCTGAAATGAAGCACACAGACCAAAACCTCTGGTGAGGACCAGGAGATCCAGCACAAGCAGAGAGGCTCTTCTATCCATTAGCTCTAAGTTGGAGAAGCGGGAACCTGTTCAGGGATCTGGAGAATAAACCCTTTAATCAACAAGTGAGAGCCTTGATCCCAATCTCTCTCCTGCTCTTCTGTCCTGGGGTCCAGAATTTTGGTTTTTTTGTTTGTTTGTTTGTTTGTTTTTGGTTTTTGAGACAGTTTTCTCTATGTAGCCCTGGCTGTCCTGGAACTCCCTCTGTAAACCAGGCTGGCCCAGAACTCAGAGATCCACCTGTCTCTGCCTTCTGAGTGCTGGGATTATAGACATGTGCCACCACTGCCCGGCCTGGGGTCTAGATTTTACCACAGATCTAAGGAGGTGCTAAAAGTCATGTCCTGGAAAGCTTCCAGAGGCCTTAGCAGCTCTCTGGGCTCAGGCACTAAACACCCAGATGAGGTCTTTGCTCTTCTACTGCATAGCCGTATTCTCTCAAATGACAGTTCAGGGTTACCTTTAGCAGAATTGCCTGGGATGGCTGTAAACTGCAGAGCCTGACTCCACCTCAGACAGAGACCACCCACTAGTGAAGGGGGACCTGGCAATGTGCCTGAGAACAGAACAAGCCTCACGGGAACCCTGCTGTGCACAAACCTTGAGAACTAAAGATCTCAAGGAAGCCCACATACTCACTTATCTCCCATGAAATTTTCTACCTCTTCTCAGAGATTACTCCGCTTTGCTTTGTGATGCTGTGAAAGTGAATTTTTTCAATCTTTGCAGGTTTAGCCTGTATTATGGTTTGGATCTTAAATGTCCCCTGAAGCCCATATGCTAGAAGTTTGTTTCCAGCCCGTGGCACTATTGGGAGGCAGTGGAACCTTTAGAAGGTAGGACCCAGTGGAGAGGGTCCGGCATGTATGTCTGTGTACCAAGTGCATGTGTGGTGCCTCTGGAGGTCAGAAGATGATGTTGGATCCCTTGGAACAGTATAGAATGGTTGTGAATGGCCACGTGGGTCCTGAGAACCAAGTCCAGGTCCTCTACAAGCGCAACCTTGCTCTTAACTGCTGAGCCATCTCTCCAGCCCCAAGGAAAATATTTTTGAGAAGATAAAGGAGGAGCTGGGAATGCAGCTTACCTGGTCCATTACCTGCCTAACATGCACAAAGCCTTGAGTTTGACCCCCAGTACTGTATAAAACTGTCATAGTGGTATATACCTGTAAGCCCAACACACTCAGGAAGTAGAAGCAAGAGGATCAGAAGTTCAAGTTCATCCTTGGATATATGGGGAGTTTGAGGTCAGCCTGGGGTATGGACCTTGTCTCTACATAAAATTTTAAACTTAAAAAATAAGATGGCGAGTTCGAGGCCAGCCTGGGCTACCAAGTGAGTTCCAGGAAAGGCACAAAGCTACACAGAGAAACCCTGTCTCGAAAAAAAAAAAAAAAAAAAAAGATGGCGGCAGTAAAGTCAGGCAGCTCATCCCAGGTGCAGCTCATCACCTACAGTCAGGAGCACGGATGTATGTGCTCAGCTCTCTCTCCTTTGAGTCAGTGCAGGTTCCCAGTGTCTAGAATGGGGCCACCCACGGTGGGTGGATCCCCCCCCACTCCAATTAACCTATCCAAGATAATCCCCACCATGGGCATGTGCAGAGTCTCTAGAGTGATCCTAGATCCATCAAGTTGACCACCCCATCCCCTTCTGCATGATCAACCATGTGTGTCCTGGCATTCAGTGGCTAAAGAAACTTTTCTAGGTAACCTCACCAGGACAAGACATCAAGGCCAGCAGGATCCAGATACCAAGCAGAAGCATCTTCATTCTTGGGAGAAAGACCAAAAGCTAGGGGGAAGGAAAAGAAAGAAGTGCTGGAGAGAGATTTTTTCATTACATTTTTGTAAGAACTTTACATGTATGAGTGTTTTTCCTGTATGCGTACCGTGCACCACGTGTCCCTGGTGCTGGTGGGGGTCAGAGGAGGCATTGGATCCCCTGAGACTGGAGGTACAGATGGTTGTGAGCCACCATGTAGGTTCTGGGGAATCAAACCAGGGTCCTCTGCAAGAGCAACCAATGCTCTTAACCTCTGAGCCAACTCTAGTCTGGAGAATTTTTTTTTATAAGGAAAACATTTAATTGGGTGGCTTACAGTTTCAGAGGTTTAGTTTATTGTTAGTATGATGGGAAGCATGGCATCATGCAGGCAGACATGGTGCTGGAGAAGGAGCTGGGAGTTCTACATCTTGATCTGTAGGCAACAGAAGAAGACTGTGAGCCACACTGGGTGTAGCTTGAGCATGTAAGACCTCCAAGCCTACTTCCACAGTGACACCCTTCCTCCAACAAGGCCATACCCCCTAATAGCGCCTCTCTCTATGAGGCAAGCATTCATACACAAGAGTCTGTGGGGATCATTTCTATTCAAACCACCACAGCTGCCAAGTGGTAGGGAGCAGCTGGATACTCAAGTGAGAATCTCATGCCCTCCTCTGCCCCTCTACTTAAGCATCTGCTTTTACTTTTGGGATACTCTTTACCATGCCAGGCCCAGCTGGGATGATCTTTTACAAGAGGGCACAGCTGAAAGCCCCATATGGAAGTTGCTTGGCTCAGGACAGTCACTCACGACACTCCCCATTCTTTCCTCCAGCCTTTACATTTTTCCCATCTCCATCTTCTGAAAGGTCCCTGAGCCATGGAGGGGGTGATACAGATGTCTGACTATTTCTCCTGCCCCATCGAGGGCCAGCATCCTCATCCTCTTCTATTTATTCATTCATTCTCTCATCTTCAGAGTGTGGCAGTGGGTGAGTCTTGTACTTTATGTCTCCTACTTTTGCCTCTGGGCTTTTTCCTTTTCTTACTTCTGTAATCTTACTTTCACTCTTACTCCATGGCTGGCTGTGTAGCTGTGTAGCTGGGTGGCTGGGTGGCTGGCCCCTGATGTCCTCCTCCTTCTCTGGCTCCTTCCTTCTGAGAATATTTTTATAAGTAAAAATGCATAACAGGAAGCCATTTGCTGAAGTGTCTGCCTACAGTCCAGCACTTGAGCTAGAAGCTGGGGGATCAGGAGTTTGAGGTTGTCCTCCTTGAAGGATAGGAGGACAGCCTGGGCTACACGACACTTCATCTCAAAAGAGAAAAGGACTGGAGAGGCCAGCCTAGTCTACAGAATGAGTGAGTTCCAGGACAGTCAGGGCTACACTGTGTCTCCAAAAACCAAACCAACAAACAAAACAAAACACATTTAGCTGGGCAGTGGTGGTGCACACCTTTAATCCCAGCTCTCAGGAGGCAGAGGCAGGCGGATCTCTGTGAGTTCGAGGCCAGCCTGGTCTACAAAGTGAGTTCCAGGATGGCCAGGGATGTTATACAGAGAACCCCTGTCTCGAAAAACCAAAAATAAAAAAATAGATAAGAAAAAATAAAAAGAAGAAAAGAAGAAAAAGAAAGTACTAGAAGCCAGGTAGCAGTAGTGCACACCTTTAATCCCAGTACTCGGGAGGCAGAGCCAGGGGGAATCTCTGTGAGTTCGAGACCAGCCTGGTCTACAGAGTGAGATCTAGGACAGGCACCAAAAATACACAGAGAAACACTGTCTCAAAAAACACCAAAACAAAACAAAACAAAAAAGAAGAAAGAAAAAGAAAGTACTAGAGAACACACACACACACCCCTGAAACCTCACTACAGCAAGACCCTCAGTGTGGTGTTTTGAAAGAACTTCCTGCATCTAACTGATGCAGGTTTGGTCTGTGCCCACGGACAGAGAAAAAGAAGGAAGGGATGTTTGATTACAGTTTCCCGTGTGGATCTATTGTACCTCTCCTTTTACTAGTCTGTCTAGTCTATCAGCCTGAGTCAAAAGCAGGTGTCATCGGAGAAACATGAAAAACAGTGTTTGGAGAGATGAGATATGGCAGTGTTTAGTTGGCCGTGTTCAGTGGAAAGTGACCCTGAACACAGTCACTGGAAGCTTGCTCTCTGATGTAAGGGAGAAATGTTTCGACCTGGCTTCTTCAGGACCTCTAGGAGCATCTCTCAAGACCATTGTCTCTTCCCGATTCGCCACCACATCCAGCAAACAAAAACAGGCTCCCGCTTTCATCTTCCCAGTCCACGCTCAGGTCACCTTCCCAGAGTTGTTTGCTTTCAAACCCAATTCAAACAAAACAAAATAAAAAGTAATCTCTTCTAAAAGTTCCTTTTCTTCCTCTTTCCTCCCCCCTCTTTTTTTTTTTTTTTTGTTTGTTTTTTGTTTTTGTTTTTTCGAGACAGGGTTTCTCTGTGTAGCTTTGGAGCCTGTCCTGGATCTCACTCTGTAGACCAGGCTGCTCTCGAACTCACAGAGAGATCCTCCTGCCTCTGCTTCCCGAGTGCTGGGATTAAAGGCATGCGCCACCACCGCCCGGTTCTGTTTGTTTGCTCATGGGGAGGCAACTGTAGGGTGGTTGTCTGTGCTTCACCCCTGAAGCACTGCCCCTAGGAGGCAGCAGGTAACTGCTAGGTACCTGCCCCCACCTGGGGCATGGCCGAGACAGGGACCCCTTAAGACCTAAGATGCATACGTGCTTGCTCTCTCTTGGCTACCTCGTGATCCTGGATGCTGGATGCTCAACCACAGACCAAGTCAGAGTTCTCCAGAGAATGTCGTTGGACTGCGCCTCACCTCTCCAGGCCAGCCAAGGCTACAGAGTGAGAACCTGTCTAAACACACACACACACACACTCATCCCTACATCTGTGTCTTTTCTTTCTTTTCTTTTTTTGAGACAAGATCTTGCTTTATAGCCCAGGCTAACCTGGAACTATTTATCCCAGGCTGGCCTTGAACTCAGTACTCCTGACTCAGTTTCTCAAATGCTGAATTAAAGGCATGTGCCACCATACCAGGTTCCCAGACACACTTGGTTCCATGCTACTTCATGCCCTCCTCTGATTTGACTGCCACAGCCACAGCTCTAATTCTTCACTGTTGCTGCTATCAGCACCCATATGATCTGATTTTGTTTAAATTCCTTTATTTATTCTGTAAATTGTATCCTAACTTAGAGGACTTGAACTGTCGTGTCCCCCCCCCCCCTTTTGGTTTTGTCTTTTTGAGACAAAGTCTCATGTAGCTCAGGCTGGCCTTGAACTTGCTAAGTAGCTGTGGATGGCTTCGAATTCCTGGTCCTCCTGCCTTTGCCTTCCTAACGCTGGGATTACAGGGGTGCACACACTCCAGACCCTAGGAGATTAGCTGGAGGAGCAGACCTAACACAGGTGTGCTATGTGCAGCTTCAGCTACATCACGTGCTCTAGGCTCCGGGATTCTCACCTCCCATTTATATTCAAGGGTTCCCTGCAGTTTCTCCTAAGTAGGAGACACATTCTACCCTCTGCTTCCTCTCTCTGCCTGGGAGTCACACCCTCCTCTGACACTGTCCATCTCTGCGCGAGGTCTACCTGACCTGCCTGTTTTCTGTGTAGCCCTCGGCACCCTGCAGTCCACGCTGCTGCTTTCCTTTCCTGCAGCATGCATTGCCTCTAATGCATTTATGTTGGCCGGGCCCTGTAACTGTTACCATGGAGAAAACCTAAACAAACCCCCTAACATTATTTGTTCTCAGTTAACTTAAAAATCACTAATTTTGAAGATCACATGGCTTAGCAATGCAGTTAGTCCCCTGGTAACCCTACTATAGATTTCAACTCTGACAGGTGGGTTGGGATTGGTCGCCTGGGTCAGTTTTTTAACATCCTGAAGACTGCTTCTGCTGAAAGCTCTCTTCACGCCAGCCTCAGATCCGGTGGCTGGAAAGAACAAAAAGGCCCACCTCTGTCTTCAGATTTTAGTCAATGCTGCATGCAAACACGTGGACCATTTGAAAACACTTTGGTCCAAAATTACAACACAGGGTTAATTTACTTCCTTTAAAGTCACCTACAGCATCGGTGACTAGAATCATCAGACCATGAAATGAGCAAAAAGAGGCAGCACAGCCTAACCCTGAGTCCTCACCTGGTCCCAGACAACATGACCACCACCACCCCGCCCCAGCCCCCAACCTCTTTCCCTCCCTTACAATCATCTCTAACCCCTCACTCCCTAGAGTTGAGAAGTTCATTTTCAGGCAGTTTCCAGCTCTTCGATCTTTGGCCACTAGACACTGGCTGGGCGGTGGGACGGGGTGGTGAGATGCCAGGAACATTTCCCCAGGTTTCCTAGATTGTGTCTCTCTCCCTGGGACTGTAAGCACCTTGCAGGCAAGGGCCCTTTGTTTTATCCACTGATGGGTCCCGAGAGACTGGAATGGTTATAGTCAGTCAGCAATCACCAATGGCTGAACCAAAGAAAATATAAGCTAATACTTGTGGGCGCAAACACTTGGGTCCGGGACAAAAAGCTGGTAAGGAGGTTCCCTCGAGCTAGGAAAGGGGCGTGCACACAACTGGGCCTGAAGGCATTTAAAGACAGACATTTAAAGCATTTAAAAATAGGCGGGAAACAAATACTTCGAGGTGTGTTGGCGAACTCCCCCACCAGCCTATTCCCTACTGGATTTCACAGCTAGAAACCGACCAGAACCCAAGCAAACCAAACAGGACCCAAATCCTCACTGAGCGGGAGCTGTCCGCTTGTCCCTCTTGCCTCACTGGCGGCTCTTGGATGCTCGGGAACCACAGACTGAAGAGCGTCGTCATCACCGCGCTCGAAACCGCCGCGCGCTCCGACCGTTGGATCGGCGCTCCCGGCGGGGGCGCTCTGCGCTGGGGCCGCTCCGAGGACTCCGAGATCTGCCCGGAAACTCATGACGCTCACCATACTCTCAACGGGGTTGGCTGAGAGGAGAAGCGCGAACACGTAGCTTAAAAGGTAGGATGGGTGCTCTGGAGAAAAAGAGTAGGGAAGCTGTCTCCCTCTTGAGTGCAAATTTGACTCAAGACAATCTCTGCTGAGCCAGGCTTGGTGGCACAGACCCGTAATCCTTGCTTGTGGGAGGTGGCGGCAAGAGAAATGAGTGCAAGGACATCCCTTAGCTACATGGGAGTTCCTGTGCTATATGAAACGCCGACTGATTGATTGAAAGTTAATCTTTTCTAAATAAAAAGAAATGATGGTTGTAAAGAAAGGAGTTTTTAAAGTAAAATTATTTTTGTTTAAGTGTATGGGTGTGTGTAAGCCACATGGATACAGATGCCTTTGGAGGCCAGAAGTGGGCAGCAGGTCCCCTGGAGCTGGAGTTACAGGCATTTATGAACCATCTCACGGGAATTGAAGGTCCTATATGGAAGAACAATAAGTGCTCTTTTTATTTTATTTTGGTTTTTCGAGACAGAGTTTCTCTGGGTAGGCTCTAGCCGTCCTGGACCAGGCTGATTTCAAACTCAGAGATTCGCCTGTCTCTGCCTCCTGGGTGTTGGGATTAAAGTCATGTGCTACCACTGCCGGGCCAATAAGTGCTCTTAACCATTGAGCCATCCCTCCAGTCCCAAGAAAAGATCTTTAAACAAAACTAAAGAATGTCTTTCCCCATGACTATTCATCTCTTGGTTTTGCTCAAATGCATTCTGGCTGGCAGTCTTGCTTTGAGTGATGCGCCTCCGGAACTCTGGTCCTTGCTGTTTACCTCAAAATTCTGAGCCACCCAGCTGCTGCCTGGTCCCCCTCTTCCAGGGTATGTGTGCCAGATGGTAATTCAATGTGGCTTTGACAAGATTCAAAAAGTCCTTTTTAGCCCACTGGCCCTAGTGTGTGTGTGTGTGTGTGTGTGTGTGTGTGTGTGTGTGTGTGTGTGTTGTTACTATTTGAAACTGGATCTCATATAACCCAGACTGGCTAGCCTCAAATTCCCAATGTTCCCAATGTTTCGGAAACTGACCTTGCTGTGATCCTCTTGCCTCTACCTCCCAAGTGTTGGGATTACAGGCATACACCACCACTATGCCTGGCCCGCCTTCCCTATCCCATTCCTCCATCCGTCCCTCCACTTACGAAATGGCCTGAGTGCTCTGAAAAGCATGGCAGATAGCAACCGTGATGATGGCAGTTGGGGGTGGGGGATAAAAAAGTCACGGAAAATTCCAGAGTTAGCCCTGAGGGATAAACTGATGCTCACATGGCAGAGAACTAGAGAAGAGCAGGAATTTATTTAATGAATATGAATCGGGCACTTAGCTTTGAACCACATGTGGTTTAGGGGGGCCTAGCAGACACAGCGCTCCAGTCTTTGAGGAGCTACAGTGTCTACTGAATTGTAGACAAAAGGAAACCACAGCTATGAAATCAGGAGGTGAGGTGTGTTCAGGGAAGGTGAGCTGAGTGTGGCCGGATAGGAGAATACTTGGGCTGCTGGTAGAAAGCAAAGCCAGCTACGTGGGGACAGATAGTACCGTCAACCATGCCACACTAAGCCATTTAGACAGGCTCTTCCATAAGGTGGTGGCTTTTAGACAGTTTAGAGCTGTAGGGCACTTTACCGGAAACCCAGCAGTCACTCAATGTGCACAGCAAAGCAGAGCTGCTTGCAAAGCAGGCATGGAAGGGGGTGGGAAGCGCCTCGCTCTACTATCTCAAATTCAGGAGTTCCGGAGACACTTCTGAGAAACCCAGAGAAACACATTTTTGAAGGTCCCTGCTGAAGATAAGTGGGGGCACTTGGGAAGTCCTCTGCTTTGATGTCCTGGGGGAGGAACACCAGGGAGGATTGGGGAGGATGGCTAATGCAGGGAAACCAGTTGGATGGGAAGGAAGACATGTGGAGGATCCAAGGAAGATTTGGTGAAACACAGAAGCCAGTAACTCAGAATGAGGGGTCGGGAGAGAGGAGTGGAAGATGATTACAGGTGGCAAGAGAGTGAAGGTGCCCCAGGCTTGCTTGGCTGTAGTGTCTGCTCAGTTACTTCCTTAGCCATCACTAGCCTGCAGAACCGGGTTGAAGGTCTCAGCAAGACACGCCTGGCGTCTCGCCATGTCCTTGCGCTCTTCACCAAGACAGACACAGTTGAGAGGTGGCCAAATCCAGTGACAGTGAAACACTGATCTTGAGCAGGTGGATTAAGTGATTTTTTGAACATGGGAGCTGGAAATACGGATCTGAAGCTCTGGGGGTTCGAGGTAGAGACTTAGGGTCATGGAAGGGATGGATGATGAGTGTGTGTAGATGAAGTACAGAAAAGAGGACTAAAGCTAGAAATCCAGAGAGCAAGGACATTTAGGACTAGAGTGGGATCACGAGGAAGTCAGACATGTCTGTAGAGGCCTCTCCTTTGCTGTTCCCTGTAGTAACAGTCTGTTAACTACCCCAGTAGCTCTGGGTACAGATTCCCCCACCTTTGGAGGATCTGAGAAGCGACCAGGGATGAACCACAGGATGCCCAGTTTCTACCTTGTATGGGAGAACAGATGGTAGACTCGTGCCCCAGATTCTGACGTCAGAGATTGTAAGAGGGCTATGAACTGGCTGTAGCCATGAAGCTCATTACTGCCTTTCCCCTCTGCTTTTAGACTTTATCTATTTATTTTTTGCAGAGCTGAGGACCAAACCCAGGGCCTTGGCGCTCTACCACTGAGCTAAATCCCCAACCCTGACTTTATTATTTTTTTAACAGCTTTATATGTGCAGAAATAAAGAGCAGAGAGTTCCTATCCTTCCAGTTTCCCAGTTAATAACATCTTTCCTTAGAGTTGTCTAGTTGTTACAATTAATGAAGCAGTATTCATGCATTATTGTTATGGCGTATAGTTTACAGTGAAGTTCTGTGCAGTGTATAGTTTGTAGATTTTAAATTTGTTTTATGTGTATGAATGTTTCACCTGCAGGTATATAAGTATACCACATATGTGTGCCAGAGCTTTTGGGAGTGGAGTTATAGATGATTATGAGCCACCATGTGAGTGCTGGAATCTAATCTGGGTCCTTTAGAAGAGCAGCCAGTGCTTTTAACCACTGAGCTATCTCTCCAGCCATGATTGTTTTTTTTTTAATGTTTGAATCCTTGGTTCTCAACTGAAATAACTGGGAAGAATTAGGAGGTGTGACACTCGATGGGCTTTGGGGTTTAAAAGGATCCAGCCATTCCCAGCGTGCCTCTCTACCTCTTACTTTTGGATCAAATCTGAGTACTAAGCTGTTCCTGCCACCACCACCCCCATCATGGACTCTGACCCTCTGAAACCATAAGGCAAATTAAATGCTTTCTAAGTCGCCTTGCTCATCACATTTTGTCACAGCAATAGAAAAGTAACCAACACAAACAAAAAGCAGCCCTAACTTCTGAGCTATTTCTCCAGCCCTACAGCATCCTTTTTAATGGTTAGATAACACTGTTTCGTTTGTATTATCTGATTCTCTATTGCCAAACACTGATGCTGTTACATGACATAAAGGAAATACTAGGATGATAACAGCAAGCCTCGGCTCCACACAATAGAAAGTCAACCTTAGCTGACCCGGCAGGAGATTCACTTGCCCATGTGCTCATGCTTAGCTTTCATGCTCTTTGAGCATACCACATCCCCTCCTCCCCCTTTTTTTGAGACAGGATCTTATGTATACTATGTAGCCGACAATGAAATCCAACTTCCGCTTCTGCCTCCACCTCTCAAGTGCTGAGATACCAGCATGCACTATCATATTCAGTTCTATGTGGTGCTGGGGCTGGAACCCAGGGCTTCATGCACGCTAGGCAAGCACTCTGCCGACTGAGTTACCTCTCCAGCCCAGAGCAAAGAAGCCTTTCAGAAATAACAGGGTAGCTTAGAAACCAGAAGAAAACATCTGGCAGTCACTCTGATGGAAGAACCAAAGCAAAGCTGTAAACACAACAAGTCATTCTTTCCTCCCAAAAGAGCCTTTCCAAACTCCCTAAGCTTCTCTTCGCCAACTCTTTGTCACTGCAGCTCCAGAAGCAAATGAAATCACTGGCGTTTATTGTGGTATTCCAGGCTAGGAGGCGGGGCTCCTAAGACTGCAATCCACGTCTTTACACCAGCGCCTGCTCTCTCCATAGGCAATCTCTACACTTAGGATCGTCCGCCTGTTAGACTGTGATCACTGACTGAAGTGACACTGATCTCATCCTGTGCTGCCTCCTACCCTCCACCCAGAAGTCTTTATTAATCCCTTTCATCCATTAAAGGTTTCTGTTTCTCTGTGGTATCTTGTGGATACTTGTTTACTTACATTTACATATGTATGTATGTATGTATGTATGTATGTATGTATGTATGTGTGTGTGGTGTTTCCAGACAGGCTTTCTATCTCTGGCTATCTAAGACTAGGCTGGCCTTGAACTCCTGCCTCTGCTTCCCCAGTGTTGGGATTAAAGGCATGCACCACCACTGCCCAGCTACTTTCACATTTTTAAAAATTTTTAAATTCTGTATACATGTGTTTCTGCACATAAATGCAGTGCCTGACAAGGCCAGAAGAGGGTGTCAGATTCCCTTGGAACTGGAGTTACAGGCAGTTAGTTCTGAGGCACCCGATGTGGTGCAAGCTAGTTTTTCTACTTCTCTGTATACCAGTGCCCTGGGCCTGCCTCCACCGTTGCATCCACGTGGGAGATGCATACTGCAGCTGCCTGGATGCTCCAGCTGAAACAGGTTGGTATGGATCCAGCTGTGCCACCATCTCAGTAAATATTTTCTACCATAACCTGACTGTCCATATTGCTTCTTCTGAAATTCTGACCTCCTAAAGGTCCTCTATACTGAGGAATGATCCTTGCTGGTCTGCTCTACGGGAGCACCAAGGTATCTTGTTTTCTTTTGTGGACTCCAAGAGGGGTACCATTAGGCCCACCAAACAGCTAAGCAAGGACCCACAGGGACCCAAGCTGGAACTTGTCCCTTTGGATTTATTTTTATTTTTTTATTTATAGATTTTTTTTTTTTTATTTATTTTTGAGACAGGGTCTCTCTATGTAGCCCTGGCTGGCTTGGATCTTGCTGTGTAGACCAGGCTGGCCTTGAACTCAGAGGGAACCCCTGCCTCTGCCTCCCGAGGGCTGAGATTAAAGGCGTGCACCAGCACCGTCCGCCATTTATTTAATTTCTTAAGTAATGTCTTGCTGTAGAGCTCAGGCTGGCCTGGGACCCTCACCTGCCTCTTGCCTACAGAAGTAGTTTTCTAATGAGGGCGCGGTAGCAGTACTCCTGGTGGGTTACATTTTAAATACAGTTCTGGGATGAAGGGCAAGCTGGCAGGGATCCTCTGGAATAACTTCCCAGAGCAGCCTGCTTCTCCACCACCCCAGTTCTTCTTGGAGAGTTAGTGCAGTTACAAAAGGCTGAAATGGACATTAGCTTGTAGGTATGAGAGGGACCATAATTGAGTGACTAATGATTTTAGTGGCCTGTTCCAAGACTGACAGATTTTGGGGAGAAAGGAGAGAGTGTCTCAGACGGCCAAGAGGCAAGAGCTGCAGCACAGTTTAGCACTAGAGAAAAAAAATAGAAGAGAGATGGGTGTGCTGGAATCCGGGCCTTTAATCCCAGCACTTGGAAGAGGGATCTTTGCTTGTCAAAAATCCAGCCTGGTCTACATAGAGAGTCCTGGGCCTGCCAAGGCTATATATATAGTGATACTCTATCTCAAAATAACAAAAAACAAAAAAAGGTATGAAGAGGTACAGAGTAAAACTAACTTCTGAAAAATGACAGAAGAGTGCCATGAACAAGAGTTGCTAGTATAAACAAGGAAGCAATCATTTGGTTGGGAACAAAAACATAGAGCGGAGGATTTTTTATTATGAAAAGTCTCTCTCCAGCTTACTTCAGGTGTGGTCTACTGACAGCACCCTTTAAGATCCTGCTAGAGGGGCTGGAGAGAGAGCTCTGCCATAAGAGTACTTGCTGCTTCTGCAGAGTTGGGGTTGGGTTCCCAGCATCCACAAGGTGGCTCACAACCATCTGTAACTCCAGTTTCAGGGGCTCTGACACTTGCTACAGGCGCCAGGCTAGCACGTGGTACACATACATCCTGCAAACACTCTTACACATACAATAATTCTTTAAAAAGGATCTTGCTTGCCGGGCGGTGATGGCGGACGCCTTTAATCCCAGCACTCGGGAGGCAGAGGCAGGTGGATCTCTGTGAGTTCGAGGCCAGCCTGGGCTACAGAGTGAGTTCCAGGAAAGGCACAAAGCTACATAGAGAAACCCTGTCTCGAAAAACAAACAAAACAAAAAAGGACCTTCTTAGAAATAGAGAATCTTGGGCCCTGCCCCCACTTCATTGAATCATAAACATTTTAACAAATAAGTTCAGATTTTGACTTTTCTGTTGATATAGGGTCTCTTGTAACTCTATAGTCTCAACTGGTGATGTAGCTGAGAATGACCCTGAACTCCAGAC
>CABHPH010151858.1:0-55612 GCA_902168325.1 Peromyscus nudipes | reverse complement strand
ACTCAATTTCCTGTGATAGCAAAAGAAACAGTCTGTGTCTCTTAGGACTGTTGTCCACTTGCCCTATGAATGAGGTGACCAGATTATAAAGTTTATTGTTTCTCCTCCTGCCACAAAATGAGGTAAAGAAGTTTGGTGTCCCTGGAGTGTTCTCAACTTGTGACGATGTTTGTGTGACTTTGCTGTTGTAGAGGATGAACTCCTTAAGTTCAAGCAGGTACAGCAAAGTTCTCAGCTGTTTCTAATCCATATGTAGGACCCTGTGGTTAAATGCTTTCCTCTGTAGAGTTCCACGAAGGGGTTAGTATGTCACCTTTTGTGCCACAGCAACTCAGAACTTCAGTCTTCCACTGATTGCACAGTGAGTCAAATTTAATGTTCCTCCTTGACGGATTTAACATCCAGCAGGACCTGGGGAAAGAGCATCTGCCAAGCCTGAGGATTAACTGTGTTCTGAGGGAAGTGAGGGAAAAGGTTTCAGCACGAGTGCTTAACAGGCTGAGACACATAAACTTATTAGGAAACTTTCCTCTAGTGTGCAAGAAATCAGCCAAGGCTTTTAATGCCATTTTGAATTATGTACTCTGCAATATAGATACATCAACTATTCCTCGTTTGTTAGCTAATCATTTGGATGACAAGCATGGACTACATGTTTATGTCAATCTGCTTCTGCACTCCTGTTTCAGTTTTAGGGTGACATATTGCTGCTATTATGTTAAATGCAAACCTTAAGTGCAAAGTATCTTCCATTATGTCCAGGGTGAAGTAATTGGTCCTATTGACAACATTCTATATTTTACTGATTTTTTTTCCTTTAAGCCAAATCTGTAACGTTTTCCCCACCTCAACTCTATTGTGTATTTTACAATAAGCTATCAAATAAATCTAAGCCACTTACACATTCTTTTTGTAATAAATATTTTTATTTTATAATTAATTTAATTTTACATATCAGCCACGAATTCCCCTGTCCTCCCCCTCCTACCCCCAGCCTTCCCTACCCCCATGCCCCGTCCACCCTCTCACCCCCATCCACCCCCCATTCCCACCTCCTCCAAGGCAAGGTCTCCCCTGGGAATTCAGCCCAGCCTGGTAGATTCAGTTGAGGCAGGTTCAGTCCCCTCCTCCCTGCACCGAGGCTGAGCAAAGTGTCTCAGCATAGGCCCTAGGTTCCAAAAAGATAGCTCATGCACCAAGGACAGGTCCCGGTCTCACTGCCTGGGGGCCTCCTAAACAGTTCAAGCTCATCAACTGTCTCACTTATCTGGAGGGCCTGGTCCAGTTCCATGGGGGCTGCTCAGCTATTGGTTCACAGTTCATGTGTTTCCACTAGTTTGGCTATTTGTCCCTGTGCTTTTTTCCATCATAGTCTCGATATCTCTTGCTCATATAATCACTCCTCTCTCTCACCATTTGGACTCCTGGAGCTCTGGACTCCTGGGGTTTGGCTGTGGATCTCTGCATCTGCTTCCACCAATCACTGGATGAGGGTTCTATCATGACAGTGTGTTCGGCCATCCGATCACCAGAGTAGGTCAGCTCAGGCGCTCTCTCGACCACTGCCAGTAGTCTATAGTGGAGGTATCTTTGTGGGTTTCTGGGGACCTCTCTAGCACTCTTGAGTCTTCATTTATCATGGTGTCTCTTTCCATCATGCCCCTTTTATATGAGGCCTTCATGTATTAGCTGAGCTATGGCATGAATGTAATTATCATTTGCAAATTAACAAAAATACTGGGGGGATAATGGCTCATGTACAAGCTCCATAGTTGGGGGGAGGGGAAGGGGCAGGCAGACCCTTGGGATCCAATGACCAGCCAGTCTAACTTCAGGTTCATTGAAGTCTCAAAGAAATAAAGTGGCAGGTCAGGAATGGGGGAGCATGTCTTTAATCCCAGTATACTCGGGAGATCTCTGAGTGTGAGGCCAGCCTGCTCTACACAGTAAGTGACACAGTGACACAGTGAGACTGCCAAATAAACAAAGTGTGCAAAACAAAGTGGACAGCAAACAGAGGAAAACACTCAAACTCAACCTCTGGTCTCCACACGGATTCAAATTGGTGACTGTGTGCAAGCAAACACACACACACACACACACACACACACACACACATACACACACATACACACACACATACACACATACACACATACACACACACATACACACACATACACACACATACACACACACACACACATACACACACACACCACACACACACACACACACATACACATACACATACACACACACACATACACATACACATACACACACACACATACATACACACACACACACACACCACACTCACACACCACACACACACATACACATACATACACACACACACACACACACACACACACACACATATACACACTACTTAGGATGAGTGCTCCAAATAATTTTCAAATGAGTTAGAAGGTTGTTAGTTTAGATACCAAGTTTCTTAGCTTCATCTTTTTGTAGAATTAGTAAATTAAGGAACATGTCAATTTCTCCATTTTCTACTCTCTGAATCAACTCCAACTAGAACCTGATGGATGAGGAGTGTTTCGTGAAGTCTGACCCGTGAAAGCTGAAACCATACTAAAAAACAAAAGAAAGGGTTTTTTTTTTTTGTTTGTTTTTTTTTGTTTTTTTCAAGACAGGGTTTCTCTGTGTAGTTTTGGTGCCTTTCCTGGATCTCGCTCTGTAGACCAGGTTGGCCTCGAACTCACAGAGATCTGCCTGGCTCTGCCTCCCGAGTACTGGGATTAAAGGTGTGCGCCACCACCGCGTGGCCCAAAGGACAGTTTCATTTTGTATTTATCTTAACAGTTGACTTGGATAATTTATTAACCTAAATCTAAAAATAAACTGTATGAGAGCTACATTTTAGCATTATAGTATATTAGGCCTCTCATTACAAAGATGATCAAATGTCACATTGATCTGTGTGGTCAAGGACACAGCAAAGCGTGGTGACATGAGCTTTTAATCCCAGTACCAACCATAGAGACCTGGAGGTCCATATAGATAGGCAGTGACAAGGAAGTCATGTGGCTAGGCTTAGAGCCAATGAGAAGGCAGAACAGAAAGGCAATAAAAACACAAGTCAGGCAGGAAAAAACTCTCTCTCTGGGGAAGCTACTGCTGGTGGTAAGCTAAAGCTAGTCATGGCTATTGCTCTGATCTCTTTGGCTATTCCTACTGTATTTGGCTCTGTGTTTTTTATTTACTAAGACTGTTTAGAATTTCATCTACAAGGCATCACTATAGGAACAAGCTACACTCTAACCCACTCCCAGAGAACACAGGATAAGGTTAAAACTGGGAACTTCCACAAATTCAGCCTAATCTATACACAATCTCTTGAAAGTAAGTTTGAGAGCTTTTCCTAGTGTTTGGGAAGTAAAATATAACAAAGGGTTCCATTGTCTTCTTTTCCTAAACCATTCCATTCTCAACAAAGTATGGTGTATGCCCCCATTAGTACACGTAGACAGACCTTGACTTTTTGTAAAGGTAGTTGTCTTCTTTCTTTTCCCTTTCTAGGAAACAAAAATCACTGAACCTATAAATGTATTGTCCTGCTTTAACACTTTATTAAATACCATAAAACCTGATTTTTTTTCTCTATGCTGCTACCTAATTTACCCACAAATTGGCCAGTCAGTAATGTTCCATCTTGGCCCATGACATAACACATAGAACTTGTTTTTAAAAGAATACCTTCAAGGAGATTTTAGAATCTACATGTCACTGAAACTAGATGGTGATTTTGCTGTCAAGCTTCTTGCTGCTGATAAAAGAGAGAAAATCCTTGGACAATTTCCCCTATGCACAATAAACAGTGTTGGTGAAAGAACTCCCAGGGGTCTAAATGCTGGGCGGGACTGGAAGTTTTACTTCAGACACATCTGGACTTAAATTCAGGAATCCATACTAAACAGTCATTTGTCTCTAGGAAATTACTTTGCCATTTTGATAGATTCACTGACACCAAAATCCAAAAGAGATATGTTTATAAATTATAATTTCCCAGGATAATGATGAGATTTAATAATATGTATATTCATCCCAGGGATAGATGCAGAAAAACCTTCCAAATTACAGGTATTATCAAATAATCATTTTCTTGGAATGGGTTGTGTTGATTTAAATGCATTCATCCAGGACATATGGTTAGCCCCATATTTTATTTGGCTTTGTATAAATTATGCCCTACTTTGAATTTTCCCTGAATGAAGCAATGAAGTTGAGATTCTTCAACAATGGTCTGGAGGCCAGACTCTACCCTGCAGAGAGCTGCCTTTTTTAATTAGGCTCAGCACAGTGCATTGTTAATTGAATTAGATTATAGCCTGGATTGAGAAAGCCATATTTTGTTGTCTGCAAAGTCAGAATATCTATGGCTGCAGACAAAGCACTTTGGTGAGCTGATCTCTGGCTTCAGAAGGTGCATCTTGTTGTCTTTAAAAAGGTCATTTATAATTCATTGGGATTGAAAACATCTCCATCTACTGCCTTAATTTAATGAAATATCTTGTTAACTAAAACAGTGGTGCCTGAAATAGCTATTGATTTCATCTTTCACTTAAGGGAAAGATCATTTCCTATGGCCAAGGATGAGGAGGGCGCTGGAATCAGACTGACAAATTGAGATGTATTCTCAAGTACTAACTCTCCTGATCCTTTCCAAAGCCAGATGCCTCCATTAATCAAAGCAGCCAGGCACTGACATCACAGGTATTAACAAGCAAGGAAACAGATGCTGTAAAACCTTTGCATAAGAGGAAACTGGCTAGCCCCCAAGGCCTATGGGTTCTTGAAAAAAAATCCTCATATCCTCTGACAAAATTAGTATGTATTGTTGTGCATCAAAATTAAATAGCAAAAGCTATTTGCTTTCTTTCAACATTTTTTTACTAAGCTTCTGACATACCAGAGGAGATAGGAGCATTAAATCAAGTGCATTTATCCAGCTCACCTGGAATAGGGCTTATAGGAAGGCACCATGAGCAGTAATATCATATAGGTTTTATAGAGATCACTCTCAAAAATATCATCTGCAGATTTTTGCTGTATTTTCCCAATGCCTTCAATGTGGAAGACTATTTTAAACAAGATATTTCAGACTAACTAAGGAATGTATTTGTTTTCACGGGTGGACTTAATCACTAGATGGAGTAACTAACTACATCGAGTTTTACAGCATTAGGAGAAAGGAATTCTGACATTATTATACAGGTGGATGGAATCAGGTTGAAGTAACTGAGGAGGACATTGCCCCATGATTCTTGTGGTTCTTTTCTTTTTAAAAGGTATTTTATTTAATATTTATACATGCATGGTTGTGTGCTTTGATATTCCTTTCCAATTCCTTCCTACCTTTGTCTCCATGTTTCTCTATCTCTAAAAACCACTGAGTTTAATTAGTGCTGCTTATATGCCCATTTTACTGGAATATAGGTAACCTTTCATGTGCAAACCCCTGAAGAAAATAAAATCTCTTTCCTTTGGTAAAAATCATTGTCAATAACTTCTACAATAGAGGTGGTATTTCATGAGCCTCTCCTTAGTCCATGCTAGGATTTTTGCAGGCTTGATCTTGTACACATCTTATGCGTGCAGTCTCAGGTACTGTGAGTTCATGGATGCAACTTACTAACATGCCAGGCAAACAGAGTTCTTCTGCAGTTCTTATTACCCCTGACTTTCAATCTTTCTGCAATTATTCTTGAGAACTTTGGAGGAGAGGCTATGATATGGTCTCATTTAGAGCTGAGCATTCCCTGGTCTCTTATTTTCTACCCAAAGGTTGTTTTTTTTTTTTTGGTTTCTATGTTAATAATCATCTAGTGCAGAAACACACTTTCCTCTGATTATGGTTAATAGTTGCTTTAATCTGTAACAGGCTTTTTTGAAGGCTACTCCCAAATCATGACATGGAGACTTACTCATTGCAAATGCTTGGCCTTAGTGTAGGCTGGTTTCTTGCTAACTCTAATAATTTATTTTAACCTATTTCTCTTCATCTATGTTTTGCCTGAGAGCTTTTTATCTTTCTTTCATTCTATATGTCCTCCTCCTTGTTTGGCTGACTACTGGTTGCCTTCCTGCCTGGCCCTTGCTGTCTCCATCTCGTTCTCCCTTGTTTTCTCTTCTCTTCCTAGCCTAATTCCACCTACAAATCATTCTCTCTGCCCACCAGCCCTGCCTACCCTCTATTACCTAGCTATTGGTTATTCAGCTTTTTTATTAGACCAATCAGATGCCTTAGGCAGACAAAGTAAAACAGCAACACATCTTTGCAAAATTAAACAAATGCAGCATAAACAAATGTAACACATCTTTACCTAGTTAAACAAATGGAGCATAAATAAGTACAATACATTTTTGCCTAGGTAAAGTCTTATTGCACATTTCTCACTTTTTGTCTAAATAAAAAGGGGGTTTTTAACTTTAACATAGTAAGACTATCTACAATAAGAACAATTACCAAGTAAGAATTAAATTTACAATATTCACTCCATTTGTATTTGGCAAATTCAGAGAAAATACTCCATTATTTATCCTACCTTGGTGAATCCAAAGTTCTGTACCTAATTTACCTTCTATCATAACTAAGGAAAATTGTAACTATAACTATCTAGTATTCAACTCTGTCAAAGACCCCAAAAGGATGTAGTGTTACCTGAATAAACAGAAAGTGCAGTGCAAGCCACTTCTAAAACTATAAAAATGACAGAGACATCTGGCTGCTTGGACAGTCACCCAAAGTTCTTCTGCAACCTTAGGGCATCCATCTTCAGTCTACAGGCCTAGAATATATGGCAGACTTTTCCATGAAGCAGGAATTTTGAAGAACTGTCTTACCTTGTCTTGGCAAAGTTCAGTAGTCTTTTTCTTTTGTATGCTTTTGTCCAGTTTGTACAGCATACTATCAGCAGTCAAGGCAAGGACAGTTTCTTGCCCAAATGGCTAACTTGCCACATTGAAAGCAAACTCCATATGAAGGTCCTTCAATGTCCATCATCCTTTTACAAAATAGATTGGTGCTGCTAGGAGCAGATGTGTCTCACTGTCATGAAAAGCTGTATGTCAACAAAACATTCTAAATGTCATTTTGTAGGTATTTGAAGCGTTCAAAGACCATCTCTCTAGCTAAATTATCTGTTTATTCTTGAAAACATACCTAATATGACTACAAGTTTGATTATTATAGATGACTATCAACTTGCATTTCTTAATTATACATTACAGTTTTAAATTTGCTGCATAATCATAATACCCCAGAAAATAGTATAAACATGTATACAGTATAACAAAAAAGCTTTAAATTTGTATCAATATACCAATACCCATACCAATGTAAAATACTTGAGGTTAATAGTTGTTTTTTTATTCTATATTCTTTTATTCCCCCTAAACAATGAGAACATCCATAACCCACAAAATTACCAAAAACCACTCACCTTACCTCTTGGTAATATGGGTATTGTATTCTCTAGACTGCTTTCTGTTGTCTGAGGTTGATGGCAACTTTAGGAACCATGAGAAAATTGAGATGATGGTCAAGTCCTGGGAAAGCTAGATATAACATTTGTTTTCCAGTCTCAGAACAGTTCTTATGCAGAGGGATCAGCATATATGTCATATTTCGTGGTTTTTCTTGATTTCTTTGTCTGTAGCCAAGATTTTCAGGATAGATTGCCTGATCAAACCTTATCTCTATTAATCTTGAAGGACTTCATAGCCTTTAGTTTTCTGTGGAAACCAAATCATAACGTCTTCCCCAATGCAATAAATACATTTTCTGACTTCCAATTTAAAGTTAAGACATTCCTAAAATATCTAGTTTCTTTTATTTGCAATCCCTTTAGAATCCAATGTCAGCATGAAAAAATTCAAAGTCAACACAACAGCTTACAGATCCAGACTTCTTGTGTATTACCTATCTTTACCTGGCTTATTATTTTTATATTACTTTACTCCCTCTTTAAAGACTTTATTTTAATATTTATAAACTATTTACATTTTTCTATGACTTTCTATATCCATTTAATTTTTCTTCCTTAAGCTTATGCACATTTTAAATACACTGTAACATGTCTAGAGGTTTTTTTCCTCTGGACCTGTCTTACTACATGTCTCTAGCCTTTTCTAGTGGTGATATATTGTGTACCCTAATAAAACTTGCTTGAGGATCAGAGGACAGAGCCAGCCACTAGATTAGACATAGAGGCCAGACAGTAGCGACACACACCCTTAATCCTATCACTAGGGAGGCAGAGATCTGTCTAGGTCTCTGTGAGTTCAAGGCCACACTAGAAACAGAGCCAGGCAGTGGTGCAACACACCTTTAATCCCAGTACTGGGAAGCACACTCGCCTTTAATCCCAGGAAGTGATGGCAGCATGGAGAAAGGAATACAAGTCATAAGGAAACAGGAACTAAAGCATTTCAGTTAAGATCCTTTCTCAGTTGGGTGAGGATTCAAAGACTTTCAGTCTGAGGAAACAGGATCGATTGGCTGAGGAGTTGGTGAGATGAGATCGGCTTTGGCTTGCTCTGCTTCTCTGATCTTTCAGCTTTCACCCCAATATCTGATGCTGGGTTTTTGTTTTTGTTTTTATTATAAGGCCATCTTAGATTAAAATAACATTTTCTGACTCAGTGAGCCAAACCTTAAACTGCTAAGTGTCTTTGCACTGGCAACTGGGTCCACCCTCCTTGGTTCCATGAGAGCTGAGCTTTACACACCTGAGCCTGACTGAGAGCTGCATTCAAATGGGAGCTGCATCTAATCACCCCAGCTCTAGGAAGCTGGTGTTTCACACTGTGGCAAGCATTTTTTAGTTTTCTGTTTTTACTTAATGTTCTGGCTATACAAGTGCTCACTGTATGGTTGAGCGTCTTAAAGAAGTCATGCCTTTTTTTTCAGACCCTATGTAGAAATTCAAACCCCACATTGGAATGCTAAATGTAGCAAGCTTTCTTTTGGACCACCAATCCCTAAATTATTATTAGCTATGAATCCTCAGCCTTATTTAGCTTAGGCTTCCTTCTTACTAGCTCCTATAACTTATTTTAACCCATTTCTCTGCATCCATGTTTTGCCTCATGTTTTTTTTTAACCTTTCTTTCTCTGTTTATGCTCTTTATGTCCTACTCTGTGTCTGCCTGCCTGGCTGGCTGGCTGAACCTGAGCGTCTCCCTCACTTTTTCCTTTGTTCTATCCTGTCTTCAGAGCCTAGATTCCTCCGACTTCTCTCTGCCTGCCAGCCTTCCCTGCCTCTCTACTGCCTAGCTATTGACCATTCATCTTTTTATTAACCTATTAGGTGCCTTAGGCAGGCAAGGTAAAACAGCAACATATCTTTACATAATTAAACAAACGTAGCATAAACAAATGTAACACATTGTTACATACATAGCTAAACAAATGCAGCATGTTGTTGCCTAGTTAAAGTAATATTCCATAACACTAATCAAGTGGTGTAAAGTTAAGAACTTATGGGAAGTTCATTACTATGTCCGTTTAGCAGAATAATATGAATTGTTCCTCCTAGTTCCCATGACTCAGCCAGCTGTGGGTTTTGGCCAATTTAATAGTACCAAACTTGTTCCAGTCCTGAATCCTGCTTTAAATTGAATTGTCAAGTTGTTCGATGCTCATACAGCATTCATGGGGTTAATTTTTAGTTATACTTGGCAGGAAAAGTTGCTATTTCAGCCTTTGCCTACATGTTCACGTGATTTCTCCACTGTGTCTCTGTGAATATCACTCAACTTCAACCTCTATTTATACTGGTGAACTGTAATAATCTCACATTAAACTGATGGTGTCTACAAAGGCCCTGTTTTCAAATAAGGTTACTGTCTGAGGTAGCAGGAGTTAGGGCATGAACTTACATTTGAAGGAGACAAATCCCATCCCATTATAAGGATGCATAAAGCAGCCATTACACTGAACAAGTTCAACTGACTTTCCAAACTCCTAGTAAAGCAAAGATTTTTTTCTCATTAGTATATAAACAAATGGCAAATAGAATATGAACATTATCATGATTTAAAGAATAATTATAATAGATGGAAGGGGCCCATCATTTCTAAAAGTAGAATTCACAGTTCAGAAACTTCAAGGCAGATTTCCTAGACATATATTAGAAGTTTATATATGTCAAAGCCACTTCAAAATTTCTTGAAAAAAGAAATATTTCTTTCTTTCTGTATTTCTCTCTTTCTTAGAATTGATTTGCCACTATAAATTCACTTTGGTTGGTAAAGAACTAATGAATCTTATTCTGAGTGATTTTGTTTGTGTATGAGACATTTTGAGATTTCTGCTTGCTTATTTATTTGTTTTGTTTTATGTGATAGTGGACAACTGATAGTGGATAACTCTCTCTCTGTCTCTCTGTCTCTCTTTCTCTCTCTCTCATAATAAAATGTTTGGCAAATCCCATACCAATTCTCCATCTGCTAAATCCTGCTTTTCAATCCCACCTTTTCTTCCTTCATCTTTTGTTACCATTTGTTTTTTAGATATGTGATGAATTCTCACACAGGCAAACCCATTTATTCTTTAACCAGGGGCATTTTTTTTCCTTTTTGGGGGTATCCCTTAATTTATTGATTAAGGAAGATGGATGAAGCTTCACTCAATAGCCACTCAGGAGACCTTCAGCTTACTGTATCACCCTTGGGAGCAGGGGAGGCTCTTAGTGAAGGCTGAGCAGACCTGATCATGATTTCTACAAAAATTGTCTCTCCCTTATGGCCATCTGGATAATTGTCTCCTCTTTTGGCCCCTATATCTTGTTAATTTATCCTTATTGACAATAGTTTTCTTCTGCCATAAGGAAATACTTTCTTTTCTTTCTTTTTTTTTTAAATTTTTTTTCAGTCAGTAAATCTGGAACTTTTGTCAAAGTAGAAAGCATGTGCTCTGAAACTGCTTTGTTTAGTGAAGAGTCAATTGTAGTCATAATATTTATACATTGAAGTAGTATTGAGATAATTTTTAATATAGAGTATATACTATTAAAAATTCTGGAAATACGAACACTTAAGACAAAATACTATAAGATTTATAACCAAACTTCTTTGGTGTATTTTTAAATAAACAAATGGTATAAAGGTATCAAATACTCACAAACTAAGTAATTTTTTAATTTCTTTTTCTTTTTGTTTCCTATCTCAATTTTAAGTTCTT
Source organism: Peromyscus nudipes (assembly GCA_902168325.1). Classification (NCBI taxonomy): domain Eukaryota; kingdom Metazoa; phylum Chordata; class Mammalia; order Rodentia; family Cricetidae; genus Peromyscus; species Peromyscus nudipes. The sequence continues at coordinate 44,397 of CABHPH010151858.1, read as the reverse complement.
TTTTGGGGGGTGGGATATGGGAAAGAACTTCATACAATGAGTACTGCATCTAGATCATTCCCACCTTTTCCCTCCCCAACTCCTTCCAAGTTTGATTCTCTTTTTCCCAAATTCATGATCTCTTCTTCATTTTATTAAAATGTAATCTTTTGCAATTCCACATATATTTAGATAGTATCTACATCCTACAGTGACTAGAACAGCAATGAACGTGAATTAGTAAGCATCAGTGTAGTAGAATATACAATGCTTTAGGTATATGCCTAGAAATGGAATACCTTGGTTACATGGTAAATCTATTTCTGGAATTTAAGAAACCTCCACACAGATTACCAGAATGTCTGTACCGGTTCAAACTCCTACCAATATATTCTTGCCAGAATTTGTTGTCCTTTGTTATTTTATCTTATCTATTCAAACTAGGATATGATGAATCCTCAAAGTAGCTTTAATTTGAATTTATTTTTAAAAATACGTGTTAGAGAGATGGATCAGTTGTTAAGAGCACACAGCGTTCTTCCAAAGGACCTGAGTTCTGTTCTTAGCACCTGTGTCACGTGACTCATGATTTCTAATTCCAGCTCCTGGGGATCTTACCACTCCCAAATTTATGTCTTCTTTTCCACACTTTGTTTATTGTTTTTTAACCCACTGAGCACAAATGGTGCTGCCTATGTATACATAAGTATAAGGCCATCTACTGGAACAGAGGCAGACAAACCACTTTGCACTACGCCTCTGAGGAAAACTGATGCTCTCTACCTGAGAAACCATTAACTGACAATAGCCTCTCACATGAGAATGGCACCTCCTCATTTTCCTGTGGACCTCCCTGATTTTTGGTTCTTAGGATCTCTCTGTCCCCTCCTCTAAAATTTTTCTTGAACACTGAAGGATAGAGGATGTGATGTAGATAACCTATTTAAGAGTGAACACTCCAAAGCCACACAGACTCTGTATTTTGACCAGTTGTGAGTCTCTGTATTAACTGCCAACCTCTTCAAAAAGAAGCCTCTCTGATGACGGGATACAAGAGAGATGAACTAGTCTATAGACACAAAGGTAAGTATTTAGACAGCAGTTAGATATAGTGTCCATTTGGCAAAATAATAGCAGTAGGTTCTCCTCCAGGACCTCTAATCCCCAAGCCGTTGGTTATTGGTGAGGTTTAAAGTAGAAAGCATGAAGTGTCCTTCTGTAGAGTGTGCTTGAGATCCAATCAGAAAGCTGTTGCTTAGCCTCATAACATAACTATTGCTCCAATGGATATGTTGTGCCAGGCTGGTAATTATTGTAGATCACAGGGCTTGTAGCTAGGTAAGATTATTGAAGGCTTTTATCCCCCTGCAGCCTTCAAAGCACCTTCTCTCACTGTGCTTAGGCCATGTGGTGGTGGCACAAACCTTTGATACAACGATAGCCTGGGTATTGCTGGCTGATGCACCTTTCTTACTAGAATGGACTGGTGGTCAAAGATGATGATTAATTCCTTGTACTCATTTCTGCCATCAGCTTCTTGATATGATTTAATAAAACTGCTGGTGAGTGGGTATGCACTGTAAGGACTTAAAGACTTCCTGAAGACATCAGGAAGTAGTGAGAAGGAAGTCATCAGGAAACACACAAAAGGGAAACATCAGGGGAGAAAAACAGTAAAGAAAAAGAATAGAGTAGAACAAGCAACAGAAATGATAATAAAATGAAGAACTAATATTTGGCCCCCAGAAAAATCCTTGATGTCTGTCTGTCCAGTAGTTCACCTACTCTACATCTTTTCAGTTTCCCTGACCTGCTGAAGCCACAACACTCATCAGCACCATAAGTGAGATACTGACATGTTGGAGATGTGTGTATGTGTGTGTTTCCCTTTTTGCCAGCTCCAGAGAATTACGTTTTGCCTGACTTGCTGGCCCCAGAGAACTGTTTACTCCCTCAGATTGAAAAGTCAATTGAGTGAGTAGTCTGCCACCTCTGTGGATCCCCTTCAATCCCTGAGCTGCAGAGGGCTGGTGCTTCCAGCATCGTTAATGGCTATATTATTATCCCTTACATGAATGCAATGACCACCTTATAAAAGACTTTCTGAAGTTGCTTTTCTTTTCTTATTTCTTCCTTCCTTTCTTTCTTCATGAAGTTGATTTAAGAAGTTTCTTAAACTGTATTTCCATAAACATTAATACTGAATCAAGGATCACTCCATAACACACAATTTTGTTGGCAAATATGAATAACTCCTTATTTTACCATTTTCTCAAACAAAGAATAATAATATATTCATCATCAACTCAGATATATATATACATGTATAATTCATTTCTGTAGATAAAGAAACATATGAAACTTAGAAACAACCAAATTTTGCACTGTGACTGTGCATATAGTCTATAGCCATACGAAAATGCAACTTCTCAAGGGCCTGTAGAAGATGAAGAGAGGCTGTACTCTAACAATTGTTTGAAAATGAGTGTGTAAAACTATTCTGTCCAGGGTACATTTTATGTTATTAGCACAAAATTCCATCTGTTCAACAAGACCTATGCCCATATGGAGAGAATGATTTTTTGATGAGTATAAAACCTTCCCCAAAGCCTGTCATGGCTCTTACAAGAACTCCAGGGATGCTGAAAAGAGGGAAGTGGCAACCTATCTTCTATTTTCTTTGAAAACCAAGGTCTGTTCCTTGAAGCTGAGCAGTAGGAATTGGTAAGGATTATTGTTCATCTAGGATTCTCAAGCACCAAGGGCCTAGTAGTTAAATCTCTCCAGACACTCTGTCCAGCATTTCCATCCATTTGTGCCTTGATCTATCAGGTCCTCGATTCTTTAGCAGTTATGTGCATTTGTCCAACTGTGCTCAACTTTCTCATTTTGCTCCCCGTTTTCTGTTCCTCATGCTTTCTAAGTCTTCCTGGTCTTTAAATACAAAATTCGTCTTACTGTAAAACTTACTGTGCTCTCCTTACTTCTTGAATTTGAATTCATGCCATTTCTTATTTTGGGAAGCTCTGATACATGTAAGCTCTAAATTGGCCTATACTTGAAGTTGGCCCATCATTTGACTTCAGAGAGACAGAGATAAGTTTTCTTCTCAATTTTCTCATAGTAAAATCAATGAATTTGGAGACATTGTCTCTTAGGTTCTAGTATAGAGTAATTTAATTCAGTGTAACACTTGGCAAGTAATTTCTTTTTGACTGAGTTTTGTCCGTTACAATCCATGTTTACTAAATTTTGCTATTGCTATCATCATCATCATCATCATCACCATCAACATCATTACTTGTATTATTATTGAATCAGAGTCTCACTTTGCAGCATAGGTTTGTCTGTTGTCACCATAGTCCAGGCTGGCCTGGCACATGTTGTGATCTTCATACCTCAGGCTCCTGAATACTGGGATTACAAGTGTGAGTCACCATGACTGGCATTATTCTTTAAAGTTTTGCAATCAGGAATTCTGTTGGAAGTGTTATTTCTATTAAGAATTCTTGCAGAGTTAGTTCATTAAGTGATTGATTTAAGTGGCTGAATTGATGCCCATTCTTCTTTATTTTTCTTCTTTTCCCTATTCTCTTATATGAAACTTGGGATGTTCCAGGTATAAGAACATAAAGATCATTTGTCTGAACTCAGGTACTCACAGAAGAATAACTATGAACAGACGTAATGTAAACAGTGTTACAAGAGGGATGAATATGTACACAAGGCATGGGAGGTCAAAAGTGAACATGTTCTAGATTAACTAGGGAGTGATGTATACTAAGTAGAACCAAACTCACAGCTGCTTTGACAGTTTCTGTCAGCATACATCTAATAAGGCAAAGACAAAATGAAAACCTAGATGATAGGCTCTTTTCCTTGAAAACATGGCCATAAATACCACCCTAAATTGAAGAACAAGTCAATTGCTGTTTTTGAGTTTCCTTATCTACCACAGTTCTATATTATATTTTATACTTACTTATATACAAGCAAGAAAAAGAAAAAATATTCTTTCATTTGTATTTAGTAGACTCAGCTATCACTTCTTCCACTGAGAGGCAGTGACTGCATATGGAAGTAAATTCATGACCATATTGTCTATATTAATGACTTTTATTTGTTCCTCATTTAAGAATAAGCCAGGCATTGAACAAGGTATTGTGTAATTGAATCATATTAAAGAACAGCTATTTAATTGCAATTAGTGCAAAAATAATTTATTTATGAAAAGCTACAATATGCATTGATATTCTATCATTCATTTATTTCCAGTCTGGTGCTGTGTATGCCCCATTAAATTGTAAAATACAGGGTCATCAACCTGCAATCTTACTTGCAGTTACTTTACTAGACTATGTTCTGTTCCTCTCTGTTTGGTATAGCACCATTAAGCTCTTTTGGGCAATTTATCTGTGGTAATTCAATTCCTCTGTGGTCATCTAGAGATTCTTTTCTGTTCTAATTAAGCAGTGTGATCTGGGCAGAAAACAGTCAGCTTTCCTTGAACAACTGACGAGGAAGCAAAATCGAACCAGACTGTTAGCTCTCCTCAGTTTCATCATTAGCAATAAGAAGTCCAGCATATGATTCACATTCTAGACCATCAAATGTGGAGTATTTTTTCAGAGAGTGTACTTGCCACTGAATAAAGTGTGTGAAAAATAGAAATCAAAACTCAGGTCTTGAACCTGAGAAACTACTTGATCATGTATCTATTCTTCTTGAACATTGGTTGAAAGAATGGTTAATTCAACATAAACACATATCTGTATAGTTGGTTGTTTTTTCACTCTTTGTTCTTTTAGGGGGCTGCCACCCACTTCCCAAATAAATCACACAGAAACTTATTGTTTCTTATGAGTGCCCAGCCTTAGCTTGGCTCATTCTTTTTTTTTTCTTTTTTTTTCTTGGTTTTTTCAAGACAGGGTTTCTCTGTGTAGCTTTGCGCCTTTCCTGGAACTCACTTTGGAGACCAGGCTGGCCTCGAATTCACAAATATCCGCCTGCCTCTGCCTTCCAAGTGCTGGGATTAAAGGTGTGCGCCACCACTGCCTGGCTAGCTTGGCTCATTCTAGCCAGCTTTTCTTAACTTAAATTATCTCACCTACCTTTTGCCTCTGGGCTTTTACTATTTTCTATTTCTGTATATCTTTTCTTTATGTCTTACTCCCTGTCTGACTGTGTAGCTGTGTGGCTGGCCGGCTGGCCCCTGGTGTCCTCTCTCCTCCTCCTTTTCTCACTCCTTAATCTTCTCTTACCAGATTTCTCCTCCTATTTATTCTCTCCACCTGCTATCATGGCCTATCTTTTCTGCCACCTGGCTATTGGATATTCAGCTCTTTATTAGACCAATCAGATGTTTTAGACAGTCAAAGTAACACAGTTTCATAGAGTTAAAAATGCAGCATAAAAGAATGCAACACATCTTAGCATCCTTAAACAAATATTCCACAGCAGAAACAAATGTAATACATCTTTAACTAATATCCAGCAACACATCTGAATGCTGATTAAATAACTCACAAGTGCAAGAAGGGGAAAGAAATGGTATTTAATTGAGTTCTCTTCAAATATACAGTAGAGCAGTGGTTCTTAACCTGTGTTCTCAATCCTTTGTGGGGGAAGGTTGAAAGGTCCTTTCGCAGAAGTTGAATATCAGATATCTTGCATATAAGATATTTGCATTTACATTCATAACAGTAACAAAAGTACATAATTTTATGGTTAGGACTCACCACAACATGGAGAAATATATTAAAGGATTGCAGCATTAGGAAGGTTGATAAGCACTGCAGTACAAGATATTGAGCTGCAGATTTCATAACCAAATCTGTACCAAGTGTGTGTTGTATTTTACAGATAGATTAGTTACAGTGCATAGACTTTATATAAGATACTTCTTTAGATGACATTTAAGTGCAACTGTTCTGGGTTACAAAGTTCTCAGAGATATTGCAGTATGTAGGTTCCTTTAGCAATGCTACTGAAGGGCTATGGAGAGTTTATTGATTATTTGGAATTTATTTTCTTGTCTAAGCACTAAGAATTTTTTTGCCTTTATTCTCCCACTCCCTCTTAATGATCTATTATTAACCATTTTTATTGCTAAAATCATCAACTCATAAAGCAGATTCAAGTTGAAAAAAAAACTGTCTTATTTCATTGATAGGAACGTCTTCAGAAATGTTGTGTGTGTGTGTGTGTGTGTGTGTGTGTGTGTACAGGTAAGTAGTGATAAACAAAAAGGTGGGCCATACTTTAGTATTTGGATTCTGTCTGGTGTTCCTTGTGCATTCTGCTTGCTATTGTTCATTTGCATAAATGCTTAGGGCTAAATTAGTTAGCACATTTTCCAATGAATACTGACTTGCCTTGATGATTCTGTAGACTTAATTCTTTAGATTTCTGTTTTACTATTGCCTTGTGTCTGTGTATGGGTATATGAACATAAAAGCAGGTACCCACAGAGACCAGAAAAGGACATCAGATCACATAGAGCTGTTTAATGTGGGTGCTTGGAACTGAACTCAAGTCATCTGTAAGAGTACCGAATTGCTGACCTGTCTCTGTTCCCCAGAGTTCATTCCTAATATCTATCAATTGTACTCTATGTGATACACTTCAGCTTTGTAGTTATCAACTTAAACTTAGAGGTGATATGAATTAAGTATTTGATTAGGTTTCAACAAGACAGAAACTGAGAGTGTACTAATTCCTGTGCCATCAGAGAAAAATGATTAACTCATTCTGTGAATGTATAGTAGAATAGTAGTTTGATCAAGAAAAACAACATTTAAAACATATAAGAGAAATATTTTAATGACACTTGGTGCCTGTCTCCATTTTTGGCCAGAGATGAAGTCACCTGTTTTATCAAAATATGTTTGAGTCTCAGAAACTGAAGGTTGGTTAAGTCATGAAATGACTGAGCATTTGATATACATCCACAGTCATTTTATGAAGAATATTTCAGACCTTCTTTCTACTTCCTCTCATCCCAGCATTCTTCTCTTATGCCTCTCAGATACTGAATTTTGCACATTCTTTTGCACACAAATTTTTCACATCTTTCTCTTCTACCAGCCTTAGGTGAGCACATTCAAGGCTGCATTTGTGCTGTGTCTTCTTTGTCTCCTTCTGCTCTGGGCTTTGGAGTCACACACACAATAGCAGTTCATAAACACCTCCTGTGCTCTATAAAAGTGTGCTTCTAACCATAGAACAAGGTAACTTAAAGTCAAAATAACTGAGATTTGTCTCTTTTGTGAAAATAGATATACCCAACTGATAAGATAAAAAGGGAGATTATGGAATCTACTTTTAAAAAGGAACTACTTGTTTTCAAAAAGATAAGTAATGAAAATTTTTTGTCTGAATTTGTCAAATATTACTGGACTGGACATTGTTAATATATAATGGAGTTTTTTATCTGAATCTGTCAAATGTTAATGGACTAGACATCATTCATGTAATCTTGACTATATGTATTGTATATACTTACTGGATATAGTTTTTTTTGTATTAGTTATAAGCTTTTTTAATTTTAGACAAAAAGAGAGGAAATGTGGGGGTATTGTGTTCCCCAAAATATTGTGTATGCTAATAAACTTATCTGGGGTCAGAGAACAGGACAGCCACAATATTAAACATAGAGGTTAGGCAGTGGTAGCATACGCCTTTAATCCTAGCATTCCAGAGACAGAAATCCCTCTGGATCTCTGTGAGTTCAAGGCCACATTGGAAACGGCCAGGCACGGTGATACACACCTTTAATCCCAGAAAGCCACACCTTTAATCCCAGGGAGTGGTGGTAGAAAGCAGAAAGGTATATAAAGTGTGAGGACCAGAAACTAGAGGCTTTTGCCCTGGAGAGGCCTTTGGCCTGGAGAAGCCTTTGGCCTGGAGAAGCATGTGTCTGGTTAAGCTTTCAGGTTTCTAGCAGCAGTTCAGCTGAGACCCATTCTGGATGAGGGCTCGGGGCATCCAGTCTGAGGAAACAAGACCAGCTGAGGATTCAGCGAGGTGAGATAGCTGTGGCTTATTCTATCTCTCTGACCATCCAGCATTTCACCCCAATAACTGGCCTCGGGTTTGATTTTATTAATAAGACCTTTTAAGAGTCATGCTACAACCATTGCCAATGACTGACATAGTATAAGAATTAGAGAAAAAAAAACTTTCATTATTAAAAATTCTATATGATTGTAGACCTTTTATATGGTTACCTAGTTAATTTACTTCTAAATAAGGGATAATCACCAGATAAATATGTATATATATATATTTATAGCAGCAGTACATATAAGAAAAAAAAAGATGGCATTTTAGGTAGCATATGGCATGTACCATTCATAAGTAAGGATATGGTATCAGATGGGCTTGAAAATATCCAGACTTGATGAAAAAAGTCATTTTTCTATACCAAAGAAGATCACTATTCTTTTGAGAGTAATAACTATTAGAAAGGTACAAAAACATTTGCAATATACTATGGGGAGGAGTGAGTGACAGAAGGACTCTTACAAAATATTACAGCATGTAATTTCCTATAATCAGAAACCAGAAAAAAATATGATGGCAGGGAAAAAGCTTCACAGTATCCAAGCTCTAAAGGAAGTTGGAATTTCTATCTAGCTTTTGTGCCAGGGTAGTAACAGATTGAAAATCAAATCAAATCAAATAAAAATAAATGTATGTCCAGGAGACAGTGTTTGGGGACATTCTGACATCTCTGAAATTCCCTAATTTCAGTGAACACTCTTGATTTTTAGAAACATCTTATTTTTTCTAGGTAACAACCAGTGTTTCTCTCTCCTCCTCTGCTCTGGCATGATCCACATCCATTAAGGATAGATTATTTCTTCTTCCTTTTTTCCAGAATCTGCTTTGTCTGGATATACTTTTTCTCCTTGATGCCTATAGTGGTTTGAATGAGACATTCTCTGTGATTTTTTGGCATTTGAATACTTTATCTCCAGTTGGTAAACCTGTTTCAGCAGGCTTAGAGGGTGTGGCCTTGCCTGAGGATGTGTTCACAGGGGCAGAATTAGAGGTTTCAAAAGCCATGTGTGTGTTTCCAGTGAGCTCTCTCTGATTCTAGCTTGTGATTTGAGTTTTCAGCTCTCAGATATTTTTTTCCACCATGTTTTCTCTCTGTTATCAGAGACACTAACTCCCTGGAACCATGAGACCTGTTAAACTCTTTTGTAAGTTGCCTTGGTCACTTTCTTTTATTATATGAATAGAAAAGTAACTAATAACAGTGCCAGACAAACTATCTATCCAGGGAGGATTGAGAATAAATTCTGAGTGTTTGTGAGGGTAGAAATTAAATTGAGATAATGGGCATTTTAATGATTTAGTAGGAATGTACAATTTTACTTGTAACATACTGAAATAAGTCGTACTAACATGCTGCTAAGGGGGTACCTATAACATTGCGGAAAGTGATGTCCTGTGTAGAGTGAAGCAATGAGGCGGGGCTGGTGATGGCAGATGGCAGGAAAATGGATAAAAGCCTCAGAAGAACATCTTTCCCTAAAATAGTAAGGCCATAAAATTACCATATGGACATGTTCTTCAGGAGGATTTGGAGACTATTGCCAAGGCAATGATGAATAGGTTGGAGAGTTGGGTAGTAGCATGGTCTGAAAATATAAACCGTCCTTTCTGTTAGAAAGGAGGTCATATACCCCTAAAGTAGTAGGAGAGATGTAGCTGCAATAAAGAGTAGAGAAATGTCAACAGAAATTTTGATGAGTATTAAGATGAGAGCTGTAGTCAGAGAGTTCTGAGTGGCAGATAAGGCAGATAACGTAGCAGTTCAAGGATTTGGTAACTCTTGGAAAAAAGAGATTGTCAGTAGCAATATATTTAATATTTTATACAATTACAAAACAAGCCTGAATTTTGATATACTTGGAGCACCTGCCTCCCACCTCAACAGTCATAATTCCCCATTTGATTTTATATTGGCATTTACCCAGAGAACCCACACTAAGGATTCAGGGGTATCTAAACATAGAGAATCAATGTATCCATCCCAAATGCTACATTTGTTACTTGTACTTTGCATAATGACTCTTATAGTGGAAAATCATAGAACTAGCTTCTTCAACTGATTCTAACCCTCAAAACTAAAAAAGAGAACAAAATGCTTACTTAACTGGCATGGTAAATCTGTCTTTAAGGATTTAAAAGGCCCAGTTGTGGTTACTCCCATTATATCTCTGATGGGCCACTAGTCTAATTAATATATGAACCACATGTTTTCTGTATAGTCCACTACCTAGAGACTCAATCAATTTGTTGCACATCAACACAAGTATGTATATACTGTGTCAATCTACAGATGACATCCTTTACCATTCAATCTGAAAGAAAACTCAGATATTCTATTTTTTTACTAGAGAAATTTATTTTCTTTACATGTTGTTGTATTAGAAGCCTGATGTTCTCACTTAATAGCAGAAAACCAAAATTTGTCATTTCTTAAATAATTAAATATTAAAAACTATTCACGAATTAAAATAATGCATAAAATTATGGGTGTAAATTCCAATATTCTTAACTCAGTTCAAGTAAGAATCCACTGCACTCAGGAGTAAAAACACTAGAACTGAAAATGGGTCCCAATGATTGAACATTCTCACCCTGTCTGACCAACAAGATGGACCTGAAAGCTGGTTTGAGACCATTGACACCTTTGAGAAATTCTGAAACAGTCATAAACATCCTTCACAGATCACTGCATGCTTCTCACACAGATCACCTGGCTGGGCTTTCTCTTCTAGAGTGGGCTCTCTTCAGCTACTAAGTGATTGAAATGCATGGATCAAGGACTTAAATCAAGTTGTGCACAGCATATCAAATGCATGCAAAGGGGACAGTTCATTTAACCACAAGATCAAATATCAGCAGAAAGTCCAATGATCCAGTGCTGACATCAGATATAATCATCAAGGACAACTGTCTTTCCAGAGGCTTGTTATGGTTTCATGCAGGTAGCACAGGGTTCCAGGGCAACATGCCACATCAGAATCAGCTTGTGCAGCAGATATCTGGCCACCTGCTCAGTTCCTCAGTTCATCTAGAACTATTTGTCTGGATGACTAAAATGATGGAATCATCATGCTCATGTTTGCTTAGCCACATTTGATGGAAGTTGGGCAATGAGGCCTTGATATTTGTCTCATGTGACCAAGAAGCACTTATGGTCATGTATGTAAAAGGTTTGATAAGATACCATTTGTACTTCCTCACAAGCTCTGATGGATCCTCACAATAAGAGTCCCTAGACTTCTGGAGCAAGGACAGACTGGCAAAAGTATAGAACTGTGTACTTCCTTCAAAGATAGTTTCTGAGCCTTGAAGAAAATACATCACCATTAGAAGGTATCTGCCTTCCTTCTGACTCATAAGCAAAGGAAGGTCCAACAGAAATATACTGTCACTGAGTGTTTCACACACAGGGTTAGCCTAAGTAAGATAAAAGATGAAGGTGAGAGACCTCTAGTTAAATTATCATCTCTTACTGTCACACTAAAACCTTTCTCAGATCTCATATCTTAGATTTCACAGCAGATGTCCCTCAATACATGTATGGATAAATAAAATGTGGTACATGTATATAACAAAATATCACTCAGTCATTAAAAAGTGAAATCATGAAATTTCAGGTACATGGATGGAATTAGAAAAAAAATTATCCAGAGTTAGGTAACACAGACCCCCAAAATAAATGTAACGTATTTGCTTATATGTGACTATTAGCTGTTAAGTCAATGACAACAGAGCTACGATCTGTAGAACTACAGAGGTTAGGTATAGAGTAAGAGAATAGGGGGAACAGATAGATATCCCCAGGAAAGGGAAATAAGATAGATATTTATAAATGAATTGGGGGGGGGACTAAAATGGTAAGATCAAATGAAGAGGGAAGAAAAGAAGGGGAAAAGGGAGATAACACAGGGAGACACAACTAAAATCAAGGGCCATTTGAGGGGTAATATGGAAACCAAATATAATAGAATCTTCCTAAAATATATACATACATTGCAGTGATCTCAATGAATTCACCAAATAATGAGGGAGCCCAAGCCCCAGTTGAACATCTTTTGTCACCAAATGAAGCTTCCATTATCAGGAATGGGTTACATGTAATTGATCCATTGGCCAAAGAGGTCACATGAGAACCCCAGACAACTCAGGCTATTGCCAACACTATAGGTTGCTATTCACAAGCTGACAGTAAGACAATATGTGCACAATGCATTGAACTTGGAGAAGTTGATCTGGTGCCTATCCAGGGCCTTCCCCCATGAGCTAGTGTTCTTCCTACCAGGAGGACTCTGTATGCTACCAAAGGAGAAATGTAAACACTAACCCCTTTGATCTACAAGTGCCCTGCCTGCAAGATATGCTAGTTCAATGGTGGCCCAAAGCTTGTGAGAGTAACTGATTTGATTTAAGGCCCACTCCAGGAGATGTAAGCCATACCTAAAACTGCTTAGGTGACAAAGAACCTGAGACCAGACAGCCACTGTAGTTGGAAGTTTTTCTGTGTCCCACCCAGCCACACAGTCCCTCAGCTGCTTATAAAATAATCATTCAGAAGCTTATATTAATTATGAACTATATGGCCATTAGCTCAGGCTTATTACTGACTAGCTCTTACATTTAAATTAACCCATAATTCTTATCTATGTTTACCCATGTGGCTTGGTACCTTTTTTCAGTTTTGCCTTGTCATCTTGCTTCCTCTGTGTCTGGCTGGTAACCCTTGACTCAGCTCTTCCTCTTCCCAGAATTCTCCTTGTCTGCTTATCCCATACTTCCTGCCTGGTCACTGGCCAATCAGCATTTTATTTATTAACCAATTAGAGCAACACACATTCATAGCATATAGAACAGCATTCCAAAGCAAGCCACCTTGGATAAAACAAAATAATACTATTCTAAAGGAACACAGAAAGAAAATGACTCCTAGTGACATTCTGCTATACTGATAGATCAGTGCCTTGTTCAACTGTTATCAAAGCAGCTTCCTGCTATGGCAGATGGGAACAAATATGGACACCCACAGCCAGATATTGTTCACAGAATGAGAGTACTTGAAACACTCACACCTAAACAGTATGTCTAGAGCAAATACCTCCCCTCGGGGTTCAGTCAGCCCTGTGAAGACAGGGAAGAAAAAGTATAAGAGCCAGAGGGCATGGAAAATGCCAAGGAAATGAGGCCTTGTAACCCCACGTGATGGATGCACATATGAATTCCAGAGACTAAGGCAACATGCACAGGACCCACATGCTTCTATACTGGATGGCGTCCTAGAGCTGAGAGAAGTGAGCATATGCCCCTATCCTTAACCTAAAAGCAATATCCAATTGGTAACCACTTAGAAATGAAAATTAAGTTTTCTACAAGGAAGTCTAACTGAGTAAACAAATTACTGACAATGATTGGCTACATGCCTAGCAATAGATAGTCAAAAGAGATGAGAACTCAACATCTTTGGAGATTCCTTGTCTCATAATGTTGTCTCATAAGGTTGTATGAGAGGGACAGGGAAACTTAATCTGTGTATATTATCTAAAAAATATATTTTTTTCCTTTTATTTATTTATATTTTTAGTTTTCTCTCTCTCTGTCTTTCTCTTTCTTAACCCTACTGATCCTCTGAGTATATATTATGGCTTCTGGTTTTTTATTTATGGAATTAATGAGTGTGCAAGTGAGTAGGTTTCTGCTACTATATCTGTTCCTTGTGCCACTTCTTGGGCTCCTTTCCTTCTGGTTGTTTGCTTTGTCCTATTCTGATATATTTGTTTCTTGTTTTATCTTACTTTATTTCATTATTATGCCATAGAAGCCTGTTTGTTTCCTACTGAGAGGAAGAAACGGAGAGGATCCAGATAGGAGTCAAGGCAGGGAGGAACTGGAAGGAGAAGAGGGAAAGGACAGCAATCAGGGGATATTTTATGAAAAAAATGTATTTTCAATAAAAGAAAAAATAAATCACTGAGAAAACTCCACCTCCTCCAACTGGAAATAAATCAACATTATATATTTAACACAGAGATAGCAAATAGTACAAGTTTAATGAATGTAAGCCATTTGTTGCTGTTGTTAGCATTTAGTGGTTAGAACCAAATTATGGGTTTCTTAGACCATGCCATAGACAGACTAATGTTACAAGGTATTCATGGCTTTATGTAACTGTAGCGTCTCCACAACACACAGTTATCATGACTTCCATTGCAAAATTTTATAGTCACGGAGAATTACCCTTGTATTCCTTAAACTATTTCTTTTAAAAAGATAAAAGCATCCATTAGTATGGTAATTAGCATCATATTTCCTTTGCAAAGCAACAAAATCAATTTTTTGTATGAAACATGGTATCTTTATATGCTCATTTGATTTTCTTTTTTCCTGTCTTGCAATAAATATCTTTTAATGATGTTTATACTTTCCATTGAAAGCCTATAGCTTGCCCTTGATTCCTGTTGTGGCTTGTTCATTATTGATTGACCATCACCAGCTTTCAGAAGAATCTTGGAGTGTGTCATTGCTGATCTCAATAGAGGATAGTTTGTTGAGAGATTTTCAGCATTATCATTGTGTTAGAAGCAGTGTGACAGATGCTGACTTCATGAATCCGTTTGTACTTCCCGCACAGAAATATCTTCATACCACTCAAAGTTAATGTGCTAAAAGATGATTTAACCCCATCCCCAAAGAGCTTTAGCATTTGTATTTATTAGCTTACTCCCTCAGCAGATTCTTTAGTTCTTAAGCATGTGGAGATAAGTTGGGCCTCAAATTCACTTTCTGCCTGTATACATGTCCAAATAGCTAAGTGAATGTGATGGCTTCATTGACAGCAGCATTGGCTATTCCCCCTGGAGTTGAAAAAACAAGAAGACTCAGAGATACTGAGTTCAGGGAAAGAAACAATTGAACATGTAGTGGCTGCACTTGTCACAGGGCATTTTTCACAGGACAACACAGTCCCCGGGGTGTGCCAGGTGAAGAGCTTCAGCAGACACTGCTGCAGGATTCTTCTTTGTCAGAGAGTAAATAATTGGCACCCACACTCATGCACTATGATACTATATTTAGTGGAATGAGTTATTTCCATCTCCACCCTGAATTCCCACTTGGTTTTATTTCATTCTATTTAATTTCGATACTTAATGTTCATTCCGCTTTTAGTTTCCATAGGATATTTGTGAATTTATCAGCCTAGGCAAAAAAATATATATGTATACAATCAAAATACATTGAAGGAACATTAATTTATTCATTCAACAAATATTCTTTGTAAACATCTTGACCAAATACAGAGAAACTGGAGAAAAGTACTCTTTCTGTTTTGAAAGAACTCACTGTTCACAAGTTGAACAATTAAGCAGATATTTATAATAGAGATAAGAGTCTTGAGATGTTTAGCACAAAGAACATGTCTGGGAAGATCTGGCAAAGCTCTAGAAGAAAATTAATTGTAGAACTACCTCAAAAATTGACAAGAATGAGAGCAAAGCTAAAGTGGGGTCAGTTTCTTGTGAGAGGAGTTGACAGTGAAGAACACCAAGTATCATGGCCCAGCCACAGTGTTAGGTGATGGCTCAAATGGAGAGAACTTGTGTTTATGACATATACAGGGCCAGGTGACCTGCCAGTAGGGCTTCTCTTTATGCTATGGTTTTGGACAAAATTGCCTGTAGCACAAATCTTAAATGGTCTTATTAATAAAATCAAACCCAGAGCAAGGTATTGGGGTGAACGCTGGAAGATCAGAGAAGCAGAACAGGCCACAGCCACCTCACTTTGCCAGTTCCTCAGCTGATCCTGTTTCCTCAGACTGAAAGCCTCTGGGTCCTTATCCAGATGGATCTCAGCTGAACTGCTTATTGAAAGCCTGAAACTTAACCAGGCACTAGTTGCTGGTCCTCACGCCTTATATACCTTTCTGCCTCCTGCCATCACTTCCTGGGATTAAAGGCTCTTGTTACCAGGCCTGGCTGTTTCCAGTGTGGCCTTGAACTCACAGAGATCTAGGCAGGTCTCTGCCTCTGGAATGCTAGGATTAAAGGCATGTGTGCCACCATTTTCTGGCCTCTATATCTAGTGGTTGTTCTGTTCTCTGACCCCAGATAAGTTTATTAGGGTGCACAATATTTTGGGGAACATAATATCATCACAATTGCCTCCCACAGAACATCTAAAAATGAGTACGGAATATTAAGAAAGATGAACAACTAATTTTCCCTTTTTCTTGTAAAAATATTGCTCAAAGAGCAAGTTCTGGAGAAAGGAGCTAACTTTATGTTGAATTTTAGTTTAGTTTCTTTAACTTGTCAAAGATTTGATTTTGTGTGTGTGGGGTTGGGATGTGCAAAAAGTGAAGTGCTTTGCCAAGATGTTTCATTAAAGTAAGATCTCATTGGTTGTTGTTGCTTTTTGAGTGTTAAGATAATTTTCATTTTTATTTATTTATTTCATTTTATTCTTTTAATTTATTTTTTTACTCATTTTACATACTGACCATAGTTCCCCCTCCCTTCCCTCCTCCCACTAACCCTCACCTCCCCAACCCACCCCCATCCACTCCTCAGAAAGAGTAAGGCCTTGCATGGGGAGTCAGCAATGCCTGGCAAGTTCAGTTCAGGCAGGACCAAGCCCCCCATCCCCAATCCCCACATCAAGGCTGATCAAGGCATCACACTATATGGAATGGGGTTCAAAGAGCCAGCTCATGCACCAGGGATAGCTCTTGGTCCCACTGCCGGGGTCCCACAAGCAAACCAGGAAAAAAAAACTGTCACCCATTTGCAGAGGTCCTAGTTTGGTCCCATGCAGGCTCCCCAGTTGTCTGTCTTAGTGACCATATGCTTTCACAAGTTCAGGTCATCTGTCTCTGTGGGTTTTCCCATTATGATCTTGACCCCCCTTGCTCATGTAATCCCCCTACCTCTCTTCAACTGGACTCCCACAGCTCAGCCCGGTGCTTCGATGTGGGTCTCTGCATCTTCTTTCATTAGTTACTAGATGAAGGTTCTATGGTAATAGGAAGGGTATTCACCAATCTGATTACAGGGAAAGGCCAGTTCTGGCAGGCTCTCTACTATTGCTTTGGGTCTTAGCTGGGGTCATCCTTGTGGATTCCTAAGAATTTCCCTAGCATCAGGTTTCTCCCTAGCCCTATAATGTCTCCCTCTATTTAAATATCTCTTTCATTGATCTCCCACACCATCCCTCCTCCAACTGGACCGTTCCATTCACACAATTTCTCACTCCCCATCTTCTCCACTTTACTGCCCTCCCTCACTCTCTGTTTACCCAAAAGATCTCATCTCTTTCCCCTTCCTAGGGCAATCCATGCATCCCTCTTGGGGTCCTCTTTGCTACCTAGCTTTTCAAGGCTGTGGATTGTGGTCTGGTTATCCTTTGCTTTACATCTATTATCCTCTTATGAGTGAGTGCATACCTTATTTGTCTTTCTGGGTCTGGGTTACCACACTTAGGATAATTTTTTTGTAGTTCCATTCATTTGCCTGCAAATTTCATGATGCCATTGTTTTTTACAGCTGAGTAATACTCCATTATGTAAATGTACCATATTCTCTTTATCCATTCCTTTTTGAGGGACATCTAGGTTGTTTCCAGGTTCTTGCTATTATGAATAATGCTGCTGTGAACATAGTTGAGCAAGTGTCCTTGTGGTATGATTGTGCATCCTTTGGGTATATGCCCAAGAGTGGTAGGGCTGTGTCTTGAGGTAGATTGATTCCCAATTTTCTGAGAAGCCACCATACTAATCCAAAGTCACTGTACAAGTTTGAATTCCCACCAGCAGTGGAAGAATGTTCCCCTTACTCCACATTCTCTCCAGGCTATAGTCAATGTTTTTTATCTTTGCAATTCTGACAGGTGTAAGATGGTTTCTCAGAGTTGTTTTGATTTGCATTTCCCTGATGACCAAGAATGTTGAGCATTTCCTTAGATGTTTTTTGTCCTTTTGAGAGTCTCCTGTTGAGAATTCTCTGTTTATTTCTGTATCACATTTTTAATTGGATTATTTGGTATTTTGTTGTCTAGTTTCTTGAGTTCTTTATATATTTTGGAGATTAGTCCTCTGTCAGATGGGAGGTTGGTGTAAATCTTTTTCCATTCTGTAGGCGGTCATTTTGTCTTATTTATGATGCCCTTTGCCTTATAGAATCCTTTCAGTTTCAGGAGATCCCATTTATTAATTGTTGCTCTCAGGTTGGTGCTGCTGGAGTTATATTTAGAAAGTGATCTCCTGTGCCAGTGTGTTTAAGGCTAACTCCCACTTTCTCTTCTATCACATTCAGCGTAACTGGATTTATGTTGAGGTCTATGATCCACTCAGAGGAGTTTTATGCATGGTGACAGATAGGGATCTATTTGCAATCTTCTACATGTTGACATCCAGTTATGCCAGCACAATTTGTTGAAGATACTTTCTTTTTTCCATTGTACATTTTTGGTTTCTTTGTCAAAAATCAGGTGGTCATACATGTGCAGGTTAATGTCAGTGTCTTCAATTTGATTCTGCTGGTCCATGTGGCTGTTTTTATGCCAATAGCAAGCTGGTTTTATTACTATAGCTTTAGAGTAGAGCTTGAAGTCAGGGATGGTGATGTGCCCAGAAGTTCCTTTATTGTATAGCATTGTTTTAGCTCTCCTGTGTTGTTTTTGTTTTTGTTTTTTTATCATATGAAGTTTAGTACTATTCTTTTGAGGTCTGTGAAGAATTGTGTTGGTGTTGAATCTATAGATTGCTTTTGTAAGATTGCTATTTTTACTATATTGATCTACCTATCCAAGAGCATGGGAGATCTTTCTATTTTCTGATATATCCTTCAATTTCTTTCTTCAAAGACTTAAGGTTCTTGCCATATAGATCTCTCACTTATTTGGTTATAGTTACCCCTAGATATTATTATTTGTGGCTATTGGAAAATGTGTCATTTTACTGATTTCTTTCTGAGACCATTTATCATAGGAAGGCTACTGAATGTTTTGAGTTAATCTTGTATCCTGCTACATTACTGAAGTTGATTATCAGCTGTAGGAGTTCCCTGGTAGAACTTTTGGGTCACTTATGTATACTGTCATATCATCTGCAAATAGCAAAAGTTTGACTTCTTCTTTTCCAATTTGTATCCCCTTGATCTCCTTTTGTTGCCTTATTGCTATAGTTAGAACTTCAAGTACTATATTGAATATGTATGGAGAGAATGCTCAAACTTGTCTTGTTCCTGATTTTATTGGAATCACTTTTAGTTTCTGTCCATTTAATTTGATGTTGATGGCTGGTTTGCTATAAATTGCCTTTATTATGTTTAGGTATATTCCTTGCATCCCTGATCTCTCCAGGACCTTTATCATGAAGGGGTGTTGAATTTTGTTGAAGGCTTTTTCAGTATCTAATGAGATGATCATGTTTTTTTTTCTCCTTCAGACTGTTTATATAGTGGATTACATTGACAGATTTTTATATGTTGAACCATCCCTGCATCTCTGGTTGAAGCCTGCTTGATCATAGTGGATGATTTTTTTTTCATGTGTTTATGGTGATATTTTATTTGTACTGAAATGTGATTTTATTTGTATGTTAATAAATAAAGTTGCCTGGGGGTCAGAGCTAATAGCAAGCCATCGCAGGCTGGGTGGTGGTGGTGTACGCCTTTAATCCCAGCACTTGGTAGGCAGAGCTAGGTAGATCTCTGTGTGTTCAAAGATACAGCCAGCATGGAGACACAAGCCTTTAATCTCAATACCAACCATAGAAGACCTGGAGGTCTGTACAGACAGGCAGTGGCAAGGCAGTCATGTGGTTGGGTTTACAATCAATGAGAAGGCCAAACAGAAAGTCTATATAAAGACAAACACACAGGAAGTAGGTCTTTTGGCTGAGGAGAATAGCTGCAACAGTGAAGGGTAAGGCTCTTAGCTCTGACCTCTTGGGCTTTCATCTTTGCATTGGCTCTCTGTTTCTTATTTAATAAGATGGTTACTTCTACATGTGTTCTTTGATTTGGTTTGCCTGTATTTTATTGAGTATTTTTCCATCAATGTTCATGAGAGAGATTGATCTATAATTCTCTTTCTTTGTTGTATCTTCGTGTGGTTTGGGTATCAGGGTAACTGTAGTCTCATAAAAGAAGTTTCCAATGATCCTTCTGATTTTATTGTTTGGAACAATTTGAGGAGTATTGGTATTAGCTCTTCTTTGAAATTTTGGTTCAGTTCTGTGCTGAAGCCATATCTGGACCTGGGCTTTTTTTTTTTTTTTTTTTTTTTTGGTTGGGAGACTTTCAATGACTGCTTCTAGGGGTTATACATCTATTTAAGTTGTTTGTTTGGTCTTGATTTAATTTTGGTTTGTGATAACTGTCCAGGAAATTGTCTATTTCTTTTAAATTCTCCAGTTTTGTGGAGTACAGGTTTTTGAAGTATGACCTGATGATTCTCTGGCTATCCTCAGTGTCTGTTGTTATGTCCCTCATTTTATTTCCAATTTTATTAATTTCGATATTCTCTCTCTGCCTTTTGGTTAGTTTGGATAGGTGTTTGTCTATCTTGTTGATTTTCTCAAAGAACCAACTCTGCTTCATTGATTTTTTTATTGTTCTCTTTGTTTTATTTTATTGATTTCAGCCCTCAATTTTATTATTTCCTGTCATCTACTTCTCTTGAGTGAGTTTGCTTCTTTTTGTTCTAGAGCTTTCTGGTGTGCTGTTGAGTCACTAGTGTGAAATTTCTCCAAGTTCATAGCACTTAGTGCAATTAGAGAATTGCATAGCACTTAGTGCTATGAACTTTCCTCTTAGCACTGCTTTCATAGTGTCCCATAAGTTAGGGTATGTTGTACATTCATTTTTATTGAATTCTAGGCAGTCTTTAATTTCTTTATTTCTTCCTTGACCCAGTGGTGATTCAGTTGAGTATTCTCCATTTTCCATGATTTTGTAGACTTTCTGTAATTTGTGGTGTTGTTGAATTCTAACTTTAGGCCATGGTGATCTGATAAGATACAGGAGTTTACCTCACTCAGGAGGATTTTTTCTAGATCCCTCCATTTGCCTGCAAACCTCAAGATGTCGTTGTTTTTCTCTGCTGAGTAGTATTCCATTGTATATATGTACCACAGTTTATTTATCCATTCTTCGGTTGAAGGGCATCTAGGTTGTTTCCAGGTTCTGGCTATTACAAATAATGCTGATATGAACATAGCTGAGCAAATGCCCTTGTGGTAACCCAGACTCAGAAAGACAAACATGGTATGTACCCACTCATAGGAGAATACTAGTTGTGGAACAAGGATGACTGGTCAGCCACTCACAACACCAGGGAGGCTACCTGGAAAACAGGACCCCAAGAAAGACACGGGGATCGTCCAATGATGGAGAAATGGATGAGATCTACATGAACAGACTGGATGTGAGTGGGGATAATGAGGGGCGAGGGGCGAGGGAAAGAGAACTTAGGGGAGCGGGAGATCCCAACTAGATCAAGTGCAGAGAGGAAACACAGGGAATGTTCATGATAAATGAAGACCGCATGAGAATGGGAAGAGGCAGAGTGCTGGAGAGGCCCACGGAGATCCACGGAGATGCCCCCACAATAGACTGCTGGCAATAGTCGAGAGGTAGCCCGATCTGACCTACCCTGGTGATAGGATGGCCAAACACCTTGATTGTCGTAATAGAAGCCCCATCCAGTGACTGAGAGAACTAGATGCAGATATCCACGGTCAGGCCCTGGGTGGAGCTCCGGGAGTCCAATTGGCGAGAAGGAGGAGGGTTTATGTGAGCTAGAGTTGTTGGGACCAGGGATGGATGGAATACAGGGACAAGTGGCCAAACAAACGGAAACACATGAACTGTGAACCAATGGCTGAGGGGCCCCCAACTAGACCAGGCCCTCCGAATGGATGAGACAGCTGATTGGCTTGATCTGGTTGGGAGGCATCCAGGCAGTTGGACCGGGTCCTGTGCTCAGTGCATGAATTGGCTGTTTGAAACCTGGGGCTTAGTAGAGACCCTTGGCTCAGCCTGGGAGGAGGGGACTAGACCTGCCTGGGCTGAGTCCACCAGGTCGATCTCAATCCCTGGGGGAGCCTTTGCCCTGGAGGAGATGGAAATGGGGGGTGGGACGGGGAGAGGGGGGCGGGGTGGCAGGAGGGGTAATGGGGTGATCTATGACTGATATGTAAAGTTGAATTATATTGTAAAATAAAATAAAATAAATTATAAAAAAAAAAAGATACAGGAGTTTATTCAAAATTTTTGTATCTATTGAGATTTGCTTTGTGACCAAATATGTTTTTGATTTTAGAGAAGGTTTCATGAGGTGCTGAGAAAAAGGTATATTCTTTTGTGTTTGGGTGGAATGTTCTATAGATTTTTGTTAAGCCCATTTCAGTCATAACATCTATTAGTTCCCTTATTTCTCTGTTAGATTTCTGTTTGGGAAACCTGTCCATTGGTGAGAATAGGGTATTAAAGTCTCCCACTATTATTTTGTGGGGTTTGATATGTGATTTAAGCTTCAATAATGTTTCTTTTACATATGAGGGTACCCTTGTATTTGGGGCATGAATGTTCAGAATTGAGACTTCATCTTGATGCATTTTTCCTTCAATGAGTATGAAATGTCCTTCTCAATTGTGTTTGATTAATTACTCCAAGATCATGTCTGTCTTTAAAGTTGAGGTGTGTTTCTGGTATGCAGCAGAAAGATGGATCCTGTTTTTGTATCCATTCTGTTAGCTTGTGTCTTTTATTGGCAAATTGAGTCCATTGATATTGAGATGTGAATGACCAGTGATTGTTAATTCCTGTTATTTTTTGTTCAGGGTGTGGTAGTAGTGTCTGTGTTTCCCTTCTTGGGTTTTGCTGATGTGAGATTATCTACTGCCTGTGTTTTCATAGGTGTAACTAACATCCTTATATTGGAATTTTCCTTCTAGTATTTTCTGTAGATCTGGGTTTATGGATAGGCATGGAATATATTGTTTTCTCTGTCTATGGTAATTGAAAATTTTGCTGGGTATAGTAGTCTTAGCTGGTATCCATGGTTCCTTAATGTGTGCAAAAATTTGTCAAAGACCTTTTGACTATTTCAGTCTCCATTGAGAAGTTGGGTATAATTCTGATATGTCTGTCTTTATATGTTGCTTCCCCCTTGCAGTCTTAATTTAATATTCTTTCTTTATTCTGTCTGTTTAGTGTTTTGATTATTATGTGGTGAGGGGAATTTTTTTTTTGTTGGTTTACCGTATTTCTTGCTCTGTAAGCTTCTTGTACTTTTATAGGCATGTCCTTCTTTAAGTTAGGAAAGTTCTCTTCTGTGATTTCGTTGAATATGATTTCTGTGCCATTGGCTGGTATTCTCCTCCTTCTTCTATCCCTATTATTCTTAGGTTTGGCCTTTTCATGGTGTCCCAGATTTCCTGGATGGTTTGTGTTAGAGATTTATTAGATTCAACATTTTCTTTGACTGATGAATTTATTTCCTCTATTGTATCTCAACACCTGAGATTCTCTCTTCCATCTCTTGTATTCTGCTGGTGATGCTTGCATCTATAGTTCTGTTTGCCTTCCCAAATTTTCCATTTCCATAATTCCCTCAGATTTTGTTTTCTTATTGTTTCTATTTCAATTTTCAAGTCTTGAACTGCTTCCTTCACCTGTTTGATTGTTTTTTATTTCTGGACTTTAATGGATTTAGTGATTTTTTTTCAATATTTTTTGTTTGTCTTTTCCTCGATTCCTTTAAGGGAATTTTTCATTTCCTTTGTAAGGGCCTCTATCATCTTCATAAAGTTCTTTTTAAGGTCACTTTCTTATGTTTCAGCTGCATTGCAATGTTCAGGTCCTGCTGTTCTAGAATCACTAGGTTCTGTTGATGCCATATTGTTCTTTCAGTTGTGGAATGTGTTCTTACACTGGTGTTTACTCATTTGTTCATCAAACTGGTGTGGGTTGTGCTTGTTACTGTACTTCCAACTGGTATGGTTTGAACCTGTGCCTATGTAATCTGGGGTTGCAGGGGAGGGCTGGCCATGGACAGGATGTTCAGGAGTGTGGGGTTGGGCAGCAGAGTGGATTTTAGAGTAACATAGTCCAGTGGGTGGTGGTGCATCTTGGAGACACGTCTCTCACTTGCTTACAGGCTGGTGGGGACTGCACCAGAGCCAAATTGCTTATATCTTAATTTTAAAAATATAACTATTTTACTTTGTGATTTGATGCATTTATATAATAAGTATTTTACCTTGATGAACACCCTCCTATCAAATGTGATGGTCAATGCAACTTCGAAAATAACCTGATAGTGCTGTGGAATAATGCTTTTGTACACTGGTTTAATAAAACACTGATTGGCCAGTAGTCAGGCAGGAAGTATAGGCAGGATAAGCAGACAAGGAGAATTCTGGGAAGAGGAAGGCTGAGTAAGGAGATGCCAGCCCACCGTCCAGGGAGCAGTATGTAATGGCACACAGGTAAAGGCACAGAACACATGGTGACATATAGGTTAACAGAAATGGGCTGAGTTTAAGTGTAAGAGCTAGTCAGTAGGAAGACTGAGCTAATGGTCTAGCAGTTTTAGTTAACATAAACCTGTGTGTGTTTACTTGGGTCTGAGTGGCTGTGGACTGGGTGGGACACAGGAAAATTTCTGGCAACATGATAATCTTTCAAGTTCGAAAGTATCCATTTAGGAATGTACTTTCACAAGTTCATATTCCTCAATTTTATTCAGACACAAAATATTATGAACACCTCAAATATTAAAGTAGTGGATACTCTGCTTAGTAATTTTGGTAAAATTTGACAAATAAACCTATCCAAATCTTTAAAAGTAACAGTTTAAACATATTTATTAAAATATATGATGGCTATTCTTGGTTGTCAACCTGAATACATCTAAAATTACCTAAACTCCAAGTGGGTGGGTATAGCTGTAAGGGATTTTTTCCCCTGAATTAAAAAATTTGAAGTGGGAAGACTCTCATTTAATCTGGATCTTTTGAGGTGGGAATATCCACCTTTACTTTTGGCCATACCTACTGTTGGCAGCCTATATAAAGGACATGGAAGAAGAAAGCTTTCTTTCTTTACTTGCTTGATCTCACTCTTCCTAGCAATTCCATTCTTTCCCTGGCATTACGGCCTACTCTTCAGGGATTTCAGTATATACTAAACATAAGCTAAGACATAAAGCCTTATGGATTGAATAACTACTGGATTCTTTGTCCTTCCATTGGTAGAAACCCATTGTTGCACTAACCAGAACAATATATCTATATCTATAGATTTCTATCAATCTTCTGTCTATCATCTATCTATCTATCTATCTATCTATCTATCTATCTATCTATCTATCATCTATCTAGCTATCTATCATCATCTATCATCTATCCATCTATCCATCTATTATCTATCTATCTATCTATCTATCTATCTATCTATCTATCTATCTATCTATCTATCCCAGTTCCATTCTTCTAGAGAACCCTGATTAATACAGAATTTATTATAATCTTAAATTTTGGTAAGTTATAAATAGCAAATCTTTCTTTTAAGTGGCTTATATTCTGACATATTTCTTTTTAGCTTAGTGTTGTTGTTTTACATATGTATGTAAAACATATAGACACTATGGTCTATATGTTTATATAGACACATTGATGGAATGTTTTGGTTGTACAAGATGAATGAGAGACAATATTTCTGTATTGTATACAATCTACCAAAGTGGATTGTTGGAGTACAAACTGCATTGAGTCTTGATCCATATTTCCTAAGCAAATGTATTCATTTAAAAGAAACAAAATTAGGAGACCTCTAAGCCTCTCAAACTTGGGTCTGACCTTGCCCACTGTAGGGTTTCTTCATGAGTTTTCCTCCTGTGTCTTCTCTAGCTGAAAATTTTTCTAACTCTAGATTCAGAAGGACTGAGTTACTGCCTCAATCAGACACTAACACCAAAGCAAGCATAAATTATAAAATCAGTAGTTTTCAAAAGCAATAAAAAGAACTAAAGTGTGTATATTTCTGAGATAGAAACTTTATTTTGGGAAAACACTTCCTTTATTTAACAGCATATATTACCTCCATTGACAAAGTCTTTGTCAATCCTTTGTTAATGAGAGTCACAGGAAGTAACCAGAATCAAGAAGTCTTGCCTTCAGGTAATATGATAGAAGGGAAAGTATATGGACATTCAAAGCTTAGAAAACTCAATTTAAGATCAACACCATCAAAAATAAGTTATTGAGTTCCTAGTATCTGAAAATTGAAGGATCTCAGTTTTATCTTCCCTGTGACAGACATTTCTCCTTTTGCACAATGATGCAATTGTCTATAAAAAGAATGCTGTGTTTTTCATCTATTTTATAGCAATACAGCTCTCTCAATTCCATTTCTTAGAACATTCTATGGATTATTTGATGTAAAGAGTACAAAAAATCTGTACTATTCAAGCACCTTTGAGACATGCAACACAGAAAAATCTCTGATATAGATTTTAAATAATGCATGATTTTTGTGGGAGGAATTTAATAGTAAGAACTAATTTCTGTTTATATTTAAAGAAAAATAAAGTGAGTTAATGTTAGAAAGATCAAGCAGACTAAAGGGGAACTAAAGTGAAGATCAACAACATAGATCTGCCTTATTTTGCTTTTTTTCTTATAAAATATAGGAACTTAAACCAATGGATAATAATATTGGGTCTCAGTTACCAACTTTGTAAAATAATAGAGGTTTATGTAAAGCCTATTTTAGCTTTGACAGATGATTCTCAAATGTCATTTCCAAATTCTTGGTATAGATTGCAATTAGATCCTAAGTGGGTACAGGCTGGAATCTAAATCACTGACAGTAGCATGAATTATTGACCAGCTCAGCTTCTCTCTTGTTTTATTACATCAGCTAGTGGCTACTTCCTTAGGTCTTTGTTCAGGTGATCCTAGAGTAGACACATTGCACCTAAGAAACCAGTAATGGTTTTACTGGCTCCTTTTCTTAGAGGAAGATATTGTTGCTTTTCTGACAATTGTACTTTGTCATTTGGATACTCATTTCAGACTAGTGAACACTAATGATATATAAGCACAGATGTCACCTAAAAATTGATGAGGTAGTCTATTCTGGAGCTAAATTTATGTATGTGACCTATATTTAGGTCACCACTTTCTCCATGTTCCAGTGTAGTATCAGTTACAGGAAATTTTTATAGTCACAGAAGAGGAAGCACTTTTTAAACACATGGCTTGTTACACCAGAGAACTCTGAAATAGGTCTCATACGCTGATGACATGCTTAGCGTTGGAGTTAGTGGAAGCTAGCTATCAGCTAAGTTAATAGATCCTAAACATTTGATGTGATAGTGATGGGTGTTAGGTGTAATACAAAGGCAGACAATGAAAAGCTATTAAGGGGAATAAAGTAATTCAAGATAAATTGCATTTGACTCTGGACCTATAATATTCAACTCTCTATCATTATGTATGTTCCATTCAGTTAATCAATTATTTGAAGAATAATAATGTAAAATATTTACACACATTATTTCACAAAATTTAGTTTATATCAGCAAGAGTCAAAGCAACAAAATTTGCCAAAGCTAAACTCAAAGGAAGTAAACAAATAAAACTTTTCTTCTCATATCAAGATTTTTAGACTAGATTTAGCCTGTAGACTGACTAGTTTTCTGGGATACAGGGTCTTTATTGTGCAAAAGAGAATAAAGGAAATTTTTGCATTCGTGAGCTTAATATTTAAAAGTACTTGGAAATCTTTTATTTTTAGGTAGAAATGAGTCATTTTTTTTCTAGAGAGGTCTAGAGGCTTTGGGGGAAGAGGGAGAGGGGAACCATTGCACCATTCAGAGAAATCTGAAGTTGGCATCTACCTATGTGATAGATTACAGCCACCAGGTTTTCCCTTTCAGCTTGTTCCTCTGTCAACATGTGAAAGGAGAACAACTATCCAGAAAGAACTAGATAAACATGCAAGGAGGAGTGGACAACTCCCAGTCAAGGTACAAGGATAATTGCATGGCTATAGATAGATCAAAAGTCAGTAAGGGAACTCAAGTCCTGCTGCATCCACATCCTGAACATCTGTTTCCCACTGGGCCTGAACTCTGAAGATAATAACCTAATTAGAATTGAATTTCTGTCACCTGTAAAAACAAATAAAAAAGAACCTTAAAATAACTACACATTACCATGAGTCATTTCTGAAAGTAGTACTCAAAATGCAAATATATTCAATCCCCTTACTGACCAAGATGGCCTTAAAGTCTCCATTGGCTTGAGAAAATATTAGACAGAATCTTTCTAACCTCTATTCTGGGAACATTTACTTTAGGTAACTTCTAATTGTAAATTATTTTTCTGCCCCTTTGAGATGTAAATTTCTATCACCCAAGACTGACTTTCTTTCTGAAAGACCTGGGAGGCATTCTTTTGAAATATAATTATAAAGGAAAAGAACATCCTTATCCCCCTGTCTCCATGAGGGCAGAAGAGCCCAAGTTGTTATATGTCAATTAGTCAACAGAGACAACATACTCACATTGACCAACTCTCCACTTCAAGCCCACAAGTATTTTTCCACAGTCTTACTTTCTTAGCTGTGCCCCATATAAATGCACAATTAAAATGATTCTAAATAAAAAGCAAAAGAATCTCTCCCAACTTTGTACCAGTTGAGCTGAATTCAAAGTCTCTCCCATCCCATAATAGTCTTAAATAAAGTCTTTTTTTGGGCATTTAGCTGGCCAGGCACGATTTTTCTTTTAGAACAGTACTTGACCTCCATGTCCAGAAGAGTCAGCTAAGAGAAAAGAGTTTAGCCAAGACACTTGGATTGCTGCCCACACACTGAGAATCTTTTGTTGAAACAACTCAATTAGCTTTACCGTGCTTTCATTTTTTCATCTATAAAACAAGATCTGTGAAGATCCTTGAGAAGATTATAAAAGAATAAAATTGTAGAAACTTTGCAAATGTTAAAGAATGATTTCCACATACAAATACCAAAGAAAGGGGCTAGAGAAATGGTTTGGAGGTTAAGGATGCTTGCTGCTCTTACAGAGGACCTGAGTTGGGTTCCCAGCAAACAAATCACCTGTAACCCAGTTCCAAGGGATCTAATATCATTTTCTGACATACATAAGTACATACTTCCAATCTCACCCTTACTCCCAAAAACCCACACACAATTAAAAATAAATATATTAGAAAAAAGATATCAATGAAAGATTTTCACATATGGATAGGAACAAAAATATGTATTTCAAATGCATTGTACTAATTTGCTTTCTCTTGCGTTAGTAAAGCACCATGACCAGAAACAAGTTGTGGAAGAAAGAGGTTACTTTCATTTATGGTTATAGAGGTAGAGTCCTAATGACAAAGGAGGACTGGAAGGAAATAGACTTGGCAGAAAACAGAGATCACATCTTCAACCCCAGACAGGAAAGGGAGAGAGAACTATTTGGAGGCATATAACTATAAACCTTCAAAACCAGCCACAGCAGCATATTCCCCCAGGAAGTCTCCCCACCTCCTAAAGGTTCCACAATTTTCCCATACAGTGCCACAAACAGGAGATAAAGTTTTCAAACATGTGAGCCTATGAGAGTATCTCTTCCTAACTACCACAGGCACTGTAAAACAAAATGTAATTGTTTATCCTATAATATCCTACCTAGTGAATTACTATAAACCAATACAAGTTGGTATAGAGAATAAAATGTATAGGTATAAAAATAGTAAAGAACAGTTCACAACTAAAAAGTTCTCTACATCATAAGAAATCAGGATAACTGTACAATAATATAAAAATAGATTATTGTCTATGGTGTCATGGAAACTTATGTAAACTTAACAATGATAAATTTATTACTTAGCATAAAAATTATCCACTCCTCCCTGTTCACCTTAAAATGTTGTGCTAAAGGTCTTGAGGCAATATGAAACTATGTGGATAATATTAATTAGAGCAAAGGAAAGTGCTTCCCTTAAAAGCAATAATACCAACAACAAAAACAAAAAAATAAAAATGTAAATTTTACAAAATAAAGTATATTTTTATTTTGAATGTTTTGTTTTCATTTTAAGTATATGTCTGTGTTCAATATGTAATTTTATTGATACCTATGAAGTGGTTGAGCCTTAAAATAAAGGCAAAATGGTGTCAACCTAATAGGTAATAATGAATACTGAGTACTCCCCCCACCACTTTGTCCCTGTCACCTTGGTGCTAAAAGATGATCATAAAACTGGAATGACTGAGTTCTTAAGAATTAGAATTTCCTACTATGTTTTGAATGTCAGTGTTAGTGTTTTGATTCTCAACAGTTCATTGAATTCAGGTCATATAAGCATTATCAAGATTTAATTACTTTCAAATAAAAATATATATCATATATATCTGCCTCAAATTCTCTTTTACCAACTATTGGCTGTGATGTTAGATAAACTAGATAATTTATTTATCCTCAAACCTAAATTTCCTTGTCTAAGAACAAATGATAATAAAATCAATCTACAAAGGCTTTCAACAGAATCCTCTGTTTCCATTGTTATTAGTACTCATGGGAATGGCATTTGACCAGTATATCACATTGGATGATAGGGACATTTTAACACTGACTCTTCCTAGTAATAGATATGGATTATCTTCTTGGTTATTGGTACTCTGTTAAATCCATTCTTTGATAACTTATTATATTTTATGTTCAGCTCTTGTAAGTCATTTGTTAAATGTATTTTTTAGTATTTGAACTTTAGAATCCTGTTTTACATGGAAGTATTTCAGATAGTGCATGGCTAATGTAAAGAAATACAATGGATAATTTTTATTTGTTGCTTTTGCTTTCTAAAAGATATCTAGCAGTTTTTTATTATATATACCATAATGTCTACAAAGATCATTTATTATATTTCTTTCTTTTCTATTCCTTTTTTTTGTTGTTTTTGTTTTTTGCTTTTTGTTTTTGGTTTTTGAGACAAGGTTTCTTCATGTAACCCTGACTGTCCCGGAACTAGCTCTGTAGACCAGGCTGGCTTCAAACTCAAAGATATCCATATGCTTCTGCCTCCCGAGTACTAGGATTAAAGGTGTGGCTGCCACCATGGGGCTAATTTATTCCTTTCTGATACGGACTGTTTTTCCTTTGTTAATTTAAATTTTTGTGCATTTAAAAAAAGTATTAGGGAAGAGTGCACACATACCACAGTGATATGTGTGTGTGTATGTGTGTGTGTGTGTGTGTGTGTAGCTAGAGTTTTCCTACCGGGGCCCACAGTCAGGACAAATCTCTCTCACCCGCCAGTCCCACAGCCACTCAGACCCAACCAAGTAAACACAGAGACTTATATTGTTTACAAACTGTATGGCCGTGGCAGGCTTCTTGCTAACTGTTCTTATATCTTAAATTAATCCATTTCTATAAATCTATACCTTGCCACATGGCTTGTGGCTTACCGGCATCTTCACATGCTGTTTGTCATGGTGGCGGCTGGCAGTGTCTCCTCAGCCTTCCACTTCCCAGAATTCTCTCCTCCTTGTCCCGCCTATATTTCTTCCTGCCTGACCACTGGCCAATCAGTGTTTTATTTATTGACCAATAAGCAACATGTTTGACATACAGACCATCCGACAGCATGTGTGTGTGTGTGTGTGTAGGTCAGGGAATAACAGGAGTCAGTTCTTCCCTTCTACCATGTGGGTGCAAAGATCAGAGCACAGACCCTGAGAACTGTTGGCTTCTTTGATTACTGGTCCATCTTGCCCATTATTTTATAAAATGTTTCCTTTGTGATCTATCTAGTTATGAGTTCTATTACTTAGTTGAATGAAAGCAACAAAAATGAGCAGCCATGTTTTCTTCCCCACAGTAAACAAACAAAGTAGATAAATATAAATAAATAATAAAATTGAACTAATGCTGTGGGATGTCTTTCTGTATGCTGTGAATATGTGTTGCTCTCACTGGTTAATAAAAAGCTTATAGGTTGGTAGCTGGGCAGGAAGTTAGGTGACAAAGTCAAACTGAGAATGATGGGAAAGAGAAGAGCAGAATCAGCAGATACCAGCCAGCCACTGAGGAAGCAAGATGTGTAGAAAACGAGGTAACAAGCCATGAACCACATGGCAAAGCATACATAAGAAATATGGGTTAATTTAAATATAAGACCTAGCTAGTAACAAGCCTGAGCTAATGGCCAGGCATTTATAAATAATATTAAGCCTCTGAATGGTTATTCAGGAACTTGCAGGTGGAAGAAAACCATCCAGTTACAGATTAAGAACCTGAATAGACATTTTACCAGAGGAGATACATGTATTGCCAGTGGCTAATTGGAAATACATTAAGAATAACTGATTGCTACAGAAATATAATGATTACTACACTAAAGAAAATGGGGAAAATTACTTCACAGTGATTTTGGACAGTCACTATCAAGTTGACAGAGTGTTCTAAGTGGGGCACTCTGTGGGGAAATGGGTGTTTTGGGGTATTCCTGCTGGGGAGGTAAGCTGGTAATGTACCACCCCTTACCTGGAGCTATGCACTCCCAGGTCCATTGTGGAGGCCTGGATTCACAGCAATTACTCAATTTGTATATATATATATTTTATTATCCCTATACAGTGATGATAATATTTCATTTATAAATTAAGTATATTATCAGATCAGTAGCCACAAAATTATAAAAATTAACAACACACTAAATAAATATTGTGTGAATATACTCTCTCATTTTTCTCCCCTCTCTCTTTCTTTTCTCCCTTTGTCACTCTCTTAAAATAACTATCGCCATACATTCATTCTACATGGAATGACGTGACAGAATACTTAGGACGATTGCTTCATTGTTTTCCTTTGGCTCATCTGAATGGCCACCATCACGACTTTTGCACTTTAAAGTCATGATTTAAAAGGTAAAGTTTAATACAGTGCTTGTATATGAATTTCTCACAAAATAAATTTAAAATAAAAATATGTATTACTTGAACACATATTGCCATTCCATAACAGTTGATCTACAGCTAAGACCACTAAGTAGGTAGGAACGGGATACATGACACAGTTATACTGAGAAAAAGAGAGGAGGGTATTACTCACGTGGTGAGTCCATATTACACACGATGGTACACAAGCTAAAGTTGTGATTTTTTTCTAGAGTGCTCTATTTAATATTCATGAGCCATAGTTAAATTGTATGACGCAGAGACCTTGGGTAGAACCAAACTTGACTTTCAATTAATTAATTAATTAATTAATCAATGAAATGATTCCTGACGATATTTTGCCATACTCATAGATTGGTGCCTAGCCCACTTGTCATCAGAGAGGGTTCTTCCTGCCTCTGATAGGAGCAGATGCGGATACCCACGGCCAAACATTAGGCAGAGCTGCAGGAACCCCATGAAAAAGGGCAGGAAGGATTGTAGGACCCAGAGATGTCAAGGACACCAAGAGAATATGGCCCACAGAATCAACTCAGCAGGACTCATATCGGCTCACAGAGACTGACACAGCAGTCATGGAGCTTGCATGGGTCTGAACTAGGTCCTCTGCATACATGCGGTGGTTGTTTAGTTTGGGGATTTTGTGGACTCCTACTAGTAGAGCTGTCTCTGACTCTTTTGCCTGTTCTTATGACCCTTTTTTCTCCTACTGGGTTTCCTCATCCAGCCTTGATATGACGGTTGGTGCCTAGTCTTATTGATTCTTGTTATGCTGTGTTCAGTTGATAGCCCTGGGAGGCCTGCTCTTTTCTGCAGGAAAATGGAGGAAGAGTGGATCTGAGGGAACGGAGAAGTGGGGTCACTAGGAGGTGTGGAGGGAGGGGAAGCTGCTGTCAGGATATATTGTTAGAGAGAAAAATAAATAAAAAGAAAAAAACCCCAAAAGTTCCAAATGCTGCACACATCCTTCTGTTCTTTTTCTAACTAATACATGATAAAATAATAAAAGATCAAATTTATATTAAAAATATAGAATCACCACACCTCTAGCTATCTACTATAGACATGTTTAATCAACATGTAATATTATATTAAAGAATTATCTCTACTATGTTCACATAGTCTTATATCTTAAAGCCAAAATATACAAACAACCTAAGCATCCATGGATGATATAATGGCTAGCAACACATACCTTACAAATACATAGGTGCATAGACACTAATATATTAAATTGACTACCATTCTGTAATAAAAAGCTGGAAAATATATCATTTCCATCATTGTTAATGAACCTGGAGATCAATGTACTATAACATTGAGAACAGCATATATATTCAGAAAGATTGTATGATTGCATTTACATGTAGAATCTGAAAATGTTCAATCCATATCAGGAGAGACTAGAAAAGTGGACTAAGACAGATACTGGGAGACATTTAATAACAGTTATAGATCTTTAATTATGTGACGAGTATGTAAGGTACAACATGGGATGTGATGGATGAGTTAATTTGATAATGAAAATCATCCATAATGAACATATAATCCAATCATCAAATTGTAAACCTTTACTATATAGAATATTTTCTTAATTCATAATGAAAAGATAAATAGAAAAATAAAAATGCATCACCTCCTAATAATAAATGAGGAATCAAATATTGTGTTTCTTCATATAAAGCACAGCAATCATTCTTCCAATTTTCTCTATGACTTCTCATCATTATAGTCTGCACTAGTTTTTAGACACATTTCCTTAGTTTTAAATAAGTTTACAGGAAGGGATATTTTATCAAATCCACTCTAATTGCTTCCTAAAATAATTCAATGACCTCATTCCACTTGTATTGTTAGAGGAGTTAATTAGACCTGCACAGTCACCAGCTAAATATATTGGTTTATGCAAACAGTAAATCCAATTTCCTCCATAAACATACCTCTGCAGGATGAGTACAGATGAAAAAATAGGGGATTGTGAATGCAACATCAAAATATCAATTACATCTAATTGCTTCACCTAATTTAAAGAAGAAAGATACCTTTATTTAAATAAATATAGTGGTACATAAATGATAAAAGCTATTATATATATGTATGATAACAATGAAAATATGTAACAATACTTATATGTAAATATAATTATACACACAAATTTCTATATACATATCCATATATTCATAGACATTCAGACTCATATACTACTAATTTATGCTAAAGTCATCAGAAATATACTTTACTCCAGCCTATGCATCACATACATTGACTTAAAATATGTGTTAGTCTAAGAGAATCTTCATCTGATATCTGCTGCTCCAACAGAGTACAGATGAGGTAAATTATATACTCTAGACATTTGCTTTACTCATTATTTTGGAGTCAGGAAAATCCACAACCAGTGGCTGCATGCAGTGAGGGTATTCTTGCTGCATCATGGCTCAAGGTGTCTCATGATAAAAGGACACAAAAATGAATCAACGAATAGCATTGCTTTCATGACAAGCCCCCTATTAAAATAACTATGGAACAGAATTAACACATTCATGAAAGCAGATACTTAAATACCTTTTCATGTAAGGTATGCACAGCAGTGATGGAGACCTTGCATAACAAAATATTAAGTAGCATGTCAAGAAGAGAGAGAAAAGTGGAGGAGATTAAAAAGAAAACTTATTTCTGAACACTGCAGCTTTTGAGAGTAAGCTTCTAGAATATTAACTCTGGGGGAGGGGCACATAGCAAATCCAAATCCAAACAACAGTAAGTAGTAAGAAGAATGTGTGGAATGCTGCTTTCTGCTGGTCTATTATTAATCTATATAGATTTCCTACTAAAGTAAAATGCACTATATTGTGATCTCACTATCTTAGCATCTAACGCAGGTCACTTGGTGCTATGATTCAGATTCTGAACAATCTATCAAACACTGCCACATTAAAGGCTGTATTCTCAGATGAGACTATTGGGATGTGGTGGAAATATTTTAGGAGAGTGAATCCAGTGGAAGACAGTATGTCATTGGGAGTTTGCCCTTGGAGGGTATATTAACACCAGGGATATCTCTGTTCTACTTCCTTACCTGTTCTTCCAGACATCATGAACTGCACAGACTTTACTGCTATGATTTCTCCAAAACAAAGGGTCTCTTCCCACCTGTTAAGGCCACTTCCCCTGTGAACCAGCTACCATAGGTCATTCCTCCTTTGAGCTGGCTTCTCAGGCATGGGAGGCTAGGCTCACAGTACCTAGATGAGCAAGAACCTTAGTCTTTTATGGCCTCATCCAGGGTGACCACTCATTCATTTTAGATCTTGAAAAAGTTATAACGTGTTTGTCAGAGGCAGGCGATTATGCTTGATTCATCTCTCGGAATGTATGCATTAAATGAGAAGTTACTTTTGAACTGTGAAGTACTACCCACAGAAAAGAAATCATTGTGAGGTAAGGTTAAATGTAATTAATACAATGAAATAAAAGAAATCATTATTTTTACTTTAGAGAAAAAGCTATTTTCTATCAGTCTGAAACTTTGTTTACATCTTATCAATGAATATGCTAATGACCAATCTTGAAGTGTTCACAAAGCAGGGTGCTTCCTGTAGCAGATAGGAGATTTTGCTATATCATTTTGTTAATAGGACTCCAGTTACTCTGCTTTTTAAATAAGCTCCCTAAATTTGTATTTTTCTCCAATTAAAAATGATTGTCAGTTTAATTATTCCAAAGTAGAGAGCTAGCATCTAATCATTTTCACAGCCTGACTTGACAAGAGTCACCTCCAGAAAGCTGTGCTGAGGAACAGACTTCTCTGCTTCTTTGACCACCCCTGCCCCCCACTGAAAAAAAATGTCTCTTCTGGGAGCTTCCTGAGTTCCCAGTTTCTCTAAGATGTAACTTTAAGAAGAAAGTTGAAGAGAGAAAATAATGGTGTTTTACTTTATTAATTTACAATCACTTAAGGTTGGGAAAAAAGATTTGCCACTCATACTATCCACAGTCTTGTGTCTGATCCACTTGAGAAAATTGCCCATCACCTACTTAAGTAAGTGAGTACACAAAGAGAAAGCTTGATGGCTAGTTTTACGGTCACCGTCACTGAATCAAGGAAGATGCAGATAACTAGTGTGGTGGCTAACCTTGGTTGTCAATTTGGCCTGATTTGGAATCGGCTTGACCTCAAGTTGCTGGGCACTCCCATGAAAAATTTTCTTGAGCTGACAATTTGAAGCAGGAATTTGAGTGGCACCATTTGGTGGCAACACAGATAAAGGAAGAGGGCAACTTTTACTTTTTACTTATTTGTCCTCATTCCTGTTGGCAAATTCATCTGGCCTTGTGCTTTGGTATCCTTCCATCAATACAAGAACCAGCTTCTGTGGGCTTACAGTGTGAGACAAGACCAATAGCTCTCTGGGAGTCCTAGGCCTTCGGCACCAGATTGCACGGCTGAGACATCCAACCTTGTAGACTACCAGATTCTTGGTCTTTTCAGTGTGAAATAGCAGTAGCCATTGTTAGAATACAGTGAGACCACACTTGTATGTGTGTGTGTGTGTGTGTGTGTGTGTGTGTGTGTGTGTGTGTACACGAGTTATATCAGTTCTGTCCCTTTAGAGAACTGTATCTGCATAATACAACCTGGGAAACACTCCTTTTTGAGGCAGAATGGAGCTAATGCAAGGAACCCGCCACTGTAAAGACTCTTGTATCTGAATTCCAGCTACAAAAGTGCTCTCAGGGTCTACTGTTCTTTTGGATAATTCCATTTCTGAGTAAATAAGCTCAATTTTTTTTATTTGTTATCAACATTACTTTTAACCAGAAACTGTCCTGACGCATTTTTCAGTTTAGTCATAATAAGTTTATCAAAAACATTTAGGTCTTGCTCTAATCTATATAATCCTCTTTAATACCTGTGTGAATTAGAAAATGAATCTCACAGGAGCCAGATGTAATCCAAAGGCTCTTCCCTTCCTTTCTCTCTCTCTCTCTCTCTCTCTCTCTCTCTCTCTCTCTCTCTCCTTCCCTCTTTCCCTTCCTCCCTCCCTCTCTCTCTCTGTATATGTGTGTGTGTGTGTGTGTGTGTGTGTGTGTGTTACAATTTAGATTCCAATCCCTGGCCAAAGCTAAGTGCTCAGTGGTAAGCAAGAACAGAGTAGAAATTGTAATCTTTACTGTCATTTAAAATTGATCTGTTTTCACCATGTCACATTCTGTGTTGTACCTACATAAAGTTTCCTTGAATGTTAACAAAAGAAATCTTTTGGTGATGACCCACATAAGAGTGCATGCCCCATGGACTGTCAAGTAAGGGAAAAGGGCAGAACCTTATAGGAAGGTAAGAAGATCTATGTCTTTGGTCTTGGCATTTGAATTATCTGAATACAAAACTTTTAAGTGGATTACTGGCTCACTACACTTTTTTTTTTTTACATTTCTGTTGGGTTGGAACACAAAATAATGTTACCAGGGAAAATGCTAATTGATATGTACAAATTGTATTATGAAGTAAATGAAGCCATAATGCAGCCGCTCACAGCAGGAAAAGCCGGGCTCCCAGGCAAGCCTTCCTTTATTCCTCCTATAGAAGGTGCTGTACCCTTGACCAGGTCAGAGTTTCTGAAACAACAATACTATGGCTGAAACTCTAAGTTGTCCCCAATTTCTCCAAAAGCAAGAACTGATTTCTTCATGCTATTAAGAATCCAGACCAAAAAAAAAAAAAAAAAAGAATCCAGACAATTAAGGAAGTTTGACACTGATAAATCAGGATCTTTGCAGCTGATCTTTAGTGAAGGATGAGGGTTAGGTTATCCATTAAGAGAAGGAATGATTTAACTCTCAAATACCTGCATTGCCCAGTTTCCCATAAGGCTTGAGAATGATTTAACGAGTTGTGTATTAATGGATTCATAATATTTTTAAAGATTATCATGATACCTAGCAGCATAGTATTCACAATGTTAAAAAAAAAAAAAACTGTGAAGTTCTCTAAAGAAGTGCATAACTGAATCAGGGCTTACTTCCTTGATAAAAGGGAGAAGACTCATCCGTGCCAGAGTTTATATTCCTAGAAGCCAAGTAAAAGCATGATGATCTGCAGGAGAGATGGAGGTGGGGAATTCCAGAACAGTCAAGGTAGTGAGACTGGCTGGGTGTAGCTAGAGACCCAAACCTCAATACATAAGGCAGAAAGGAATCAAGCAGGACATTTCACATCAACCTTGGACTTCTGTGTGAACTGAAACACACACAGACCCCCCCCCATATGGGTGAGCACACATATATACATGCACACATACCACACTGACATACAGCATACATATACAAAATCAGATTAGCAAGAAAACTTCAGTGCCTACGTATTCAAATAGTTTCTTTTTACTTTTACCTCTTCTCTCTTGCCTTCTTATCTGTTTTTCTCAATCTTGTCCTCAAAACATGCACACACGTGTGTGTGTGTGTGTGTGTGTGTGTGTGTGTGTGTGTGTGTGTGTGTGAATGTCCGTGCATGTAGAATATCTCCACTTACACATAGAGGTTAAAGGTGACATTAACTGCTTCCAATTTGGAGGCTGTGATTTTCTAATGATGACATCTTATATTCATCTTAGTCTCATCAAGACTTGATTCCCCCTTCTTGGTACTGAGAGATTGAGGAAGAAGTACCTAGCACTAAGAATTTACTCTTGGTCTCAACAATTAAGCACAGGGACAAATAGC
Source organism: Peromyscus nudipes (assembly GCA_902168325.1). Classification (NCBI taxonomy): domain Eukaryota; kingdom Metazoa; phylum Chordata; class Mammalia; order Rodentia; family Cricetidae; genus Peromyscus; species Peromyscus nudipes. The sequence continues at coordinate 4,654 of CABHPH010151858.1, read as the reverse complement.
CAAATGAATGGAAACACATGAACTATGAACCAATGGCTGAGGGGCCCCCAACTGGATCAGGCCCTCTGAATGGGTGAGACAGTTGATTGGCTTGAACTGTTTGGGAGGCATCCAGGCAGTGGGACTGGGTCCTGTGTTCATTGCATGAGTTGGCTATTTGAAACCTGGGGCTTATGCAGGGTCGCTTGGCTCGGCCTGGGAGGAGGGGACTGGCCCTGCCTGGACTGAGTCTACCAGGTTGATCTCAGTCCTCAGTGGAGGCTTTGCCCTGGAGGAGGTGGGAATGGGGGGTGGGCTGGGGGAAAGGGGAGGGGGCGGGAGGGGGGAGAACAAGGGAATCCGTGGCTGATATGTAGAACTGAATGGTATTGTAAAATAAAATAATAATAAAAAAAAATTTACTCTTGCTGTTATCAGAATCAGCCCCTGGAGGTCCACTGGAAAATATTTTGTACTGACTTGGTATCTTGAATCTAAGAGGTTTGTCATTCTTTTTTCTCCTTAAAATGAGTGTTGTGATCAATCTTTGGCTTAGCCAAGGCTCAAGATTCTGCATAGGTTCTCCAATCAATGGTTTCTTTTCATTTCACTGAGATTTACTGCAAGCCGATTTTATGTTGAAAGTGGTTCTCTTACTCTCTGACCTGGCTTACTGTAAAACTAATGCGATGACTAGGGAAGTAAGTACTATAGAAGTCCCTCAGGACTTTCATAGTGTCATTAATTCAGTTTGTTTATTAATATTCCTATCTCTGTGTGTTCTCAGTTCTTGGTGACTAGGCCTAGGACAGCATCAATGAACTGCAAAGCTCAGGGAAATGAAAGCAAGTCTGTGCTGCTGCTGGGACATCCTCTCATGCACTAATCAAATAAGGCCTCTGAGTAAATGCTATTACCTTGAAAATATTATATTGGAATATAGATTTTGAAAAATGAGGCTGCTATAAGAATATGAGCAGTAAAATGAACTTTAGGTAATACAGGAAAATTAGAGGAGAGATCAAACATCCCAGGGACTGGGGAGCCTACATTGGTAACTGTCAAGAGACAGTGCTATCCATCTTAGTATATTATGCAGAAGTGTAAATATTGAAACGTTCTTAAAGGCAGGGACTCAGAATTACAACCAAGAGCTCTCACTTGCATGTATACTATGCTGATCAGATAAAGGAAGAAGTGTTTAAGGATAAACTCAAGGGCAATTTTCTCTGCTTAAGTTTTTTGTATTGATCAAATTTCCTTGTAACATGACAGTACTAGAAAATAATACGTTTTGCATATGTACAGTCTATTGGGAAAGTTTGAGACCAGGTACATGCTTGATCTGAGCTTATGGACTTTCTATCTTTCAGAAGTTAAGCTATATGAAACTTCTGCCCATCACTGAGAGTTTTATTTGGGTTTCACTCCTGCAGAGGGGACAAGGTGGTCCAGAGACAGATGGCTAAAGCTTCAATAAATTCTCACTGACTGATAATTGTAGCTTCCTTTCCTGCAGCCTTAAACTCTAGAATATAGTTAGAATGACATATCAACAACAATTCCTAGATTGGAATGAAGACCGATGAGACATATTGCTCAGAAAAGGAGTGTCAACACCAATGAGGAAAACCTGGTGATGAAGTTCATGTTCCTTAGAAACAAGACAGCTCATTTAACCATTTCTGTGTGGTCCTCTGCACTTTGTTGTGGTGATATAGTGTGTACCCTAATAAAAACTGCCTGAAGATCAGAAAACAGAACACGTCACTAATATAGATACGATAGGATGAAAGGGTAGATTAATGAATTTACTTTTAAAGAGCAACTTGTTTAAAATGTTTTACATTGCTATGGATTTTAGTTTATTGATACAAGTTTAAATTTAATTTTGTTATACTGTATATATATATATATTTCTATTCTCATTTGAGGTATTATGTCTATATAACTCATTTAGATTGTAATGGATAATTAAGAAATACAGATTAATAATTAGTCATCTATGATAATCATACTTGTAGCCATGTTAGTAAAGTTTTCTAGGTATATTTCAGATAGATATGTAATCTTCAAACACTTCAAAGATCTACAGAAAATGGCATTTAAAATGTTTTAAAAACTTAGACTTTCTGGACAGTGAGACATGTCTGCTCCTGGCAACACCTATTTACTTGAGAGAAGAGGATGGGCATTGAAGACACTCCGTATAGAGTTTATCTTCTTGACAAAAAAAAAAGCCATTTGGGCAAGAAACTGTTCTTGCCTGGACTGCTTGAAAAATGTATTGACTGGACATGCAGGACCCATAGAAAGGTGACCACTGAACTTTGCTTGACAAAATGGTCCTTCAGGTTCCTGCTTCACAGAGGAAACTGCCAGATATTCTACAGGACACAGAGAAAAGTGACTGAGAGACTTTAGGCCTGTGGGCTGAAGACAGAGGCCCCAACTTTACAAAAGAACTTTAGATGACTGTCCAGGCTGCCAACTGTCTCTGTCTACTCTTACAAGACTCTTGAAAGTTGCTTGTGTCCTTCTCCTATTTCTTAGGTAATATTATATCCTTCTGAGGTCTTTGATGTAGTTGAAGACTAGATAGTTATAATTTTCCTTAGTTATGATAAAAGATAAGTTAGATATGAAACCTTAGACTCACAAATATAAGATAGATAGGATATCTTCTTTAATTTTGCCAAATACAAATAGACTAGATATTATAAATAGACTAGATATTGTAACTGTAATTCTTGCTTGATAATTGTTTTGTTATATGTAATTTTAATATGTGAAAGTTAAAACCTTCCTTTTTGAAAAAAAAGAAAAGGGGAAGTACCGTGGATATTGCTCTGTATAAATAAAATGCTGATTGGCCAGTAGAAAGGCAGGAAGTATAGGTGGGACAAGCAAAGAAGAGAATTCTGGGAACAGGAAGGCTGAGTCAGGAGATGTTGCCAGTCGCCGCCATGAGTACCAACATGTAAGATACTGGGAAGCCACGGGCCATGGGGCAAAGTATAGATTTATAGAAGTGGATTAATTTAAGATGTAAGAACTAGATAGCTGAAAGCCTGAGCCATTAGGCCAAACAGCTTAAATAATATAAGAATCTGTGTGTTTATTTTATAAATGGGCTGTGGGACCGCTGGGGTTTGGCTGGAGCTGGAGAGAAGCTCTCCAGCTACAAGACACTAGATTAAACATAGAGGCCAGGCAGTGGTGGCATACACTTTTAATCCCAGCACACAGGAGGCAGAGATCCATCTGGATCTCTGTGAGTTCAAAGCCACCCTCGACTACATGGGATTGACTCAGTCTAGGAGAGAAACAGAGCCAGGCAGTGGTGGCACACACCTTTAATCCCAGTAATTGGAAGTCAGATGCCTTTAATCCCAGCATTAGGAAAGTTGAGACAGGAAGTGATATGGTGAATGGAGAAAGGTATATAATGTGTGAGGAGATAGTAATTAAAGCTTTTTCAGCTGAGGGAGCTCATTCAGCTAGAGGCCTATTGGCTAAGGCTCTTTCAGGCTGAGGAGTTGGTGAGGTAAGAGGTGGTAGCTGTGGCTTACTCTGCTTCTCTGATATTTCAGCATTCATCCCAACATCAGGCTATGAGATTTTTATTAATAAGACCTTTTAACATTCGTGTTACATTTTGTTACTGTTAGGATTGAACTGAAGTAATTTGCATTTGTCATTAACATAAGAAAACAAAATCTTGGCACAAACCAAGCTATTGTGACAAAATTGTAGAATACAAATGAAGATGCTCATTAAATCTCATGGTGATATTGTTGGAGACAATCCTATAGGTATATAAGAGAAGAAAAATGCTTGTGCCTGAGTGTATATATTTCTTGGACTTCTAAAGATGTCTACAACCTTTTTATATTAACAGCACCAAAGTGGCACCGTTGTTTTCTTCTTCCTTTGCACTGAGAAATTTAAACCATCTTCAAATAGTTTGATTAAAGGAGAGGTGATCAAGTTAATCATTAAACTGGGCATCTCTAATCTCCAAAGTATTTTTAAACTAATACCTTGACTCACATCTGTGGGAGGGAAGAACATTTAATAACTTGACAAATTAAAGATCAAAGACACCAGTCTGCTGAAATGTGGGATTGCTTTCACATCTATTGTGAACTCGTTTAAAAGAAATTCAAATTAACTATGGAAAAATTGCCTAAGCAAATTCCTGAAGTAAAACAGTAAGTGCACGAAGTGAAAATGGGACAATATTTGACATTATGTAGTGGCACTAGTAACTTTGATTACAGAAGACTCTCTTCCTGGGGAAACAAAAAAACAAAAAACAAAAAACAAAAAAACCCCCAACAAAACAACAAAAACAAACAAACGAAATACTACAAAGCTTTGGGTTTGAATTACAGAAGTTTGATTGCCAAATGGGCTCTTTATTTCTTTGCTCAAATATGAGGAAGATCTATGTCACTTTTTCAGTGTTCTGTGCATTTAAGAAACATTCTGTTTGTTGCCCGCTGTGTAAGCAGGTACCAGCTCAATCACAGTTCTGCTTTTTCCACTTCATTCTTTATTTCTGTTTTAACCCATTTTTCATTCAGTAGGGAGTGGTTCAGTTTCCATGAGTTTGTAAGCTTTCTGCTGTTGATATCCAGCTTTAATTTGTGGTAGTCTGATAGGATGCAGG